>JAXDDX010000426.1:0-71763 GCA_034670405.1 Hoplostethus atlanticus | reverse complement strand
CCGGGGGGGGAAAGATCTCCTGATTTTCTTAAGCCAAACCCCTTCCCCTTAGGGTTTTCCCCAAAACATTTGCCCATCACAGTTTGTACATAAATGATCTGGGCTCACTTCCTTAAGGACGTGCCTTTGTCCCGGGTGTTTTGTCCTCAATTCTCACTGCATCTTTTTCCAGAAGAGTTTCCCCTTCCTGGCTGTTTTGTCATAGTTCTCTTTTTGTTTCAGCTTGAGCTGTTGCTGTTTCTTAATCAGTCCTTTGTTGTTCATTTCAGATGGAATGTGTGGCAGCGTGGTACGCAATTTGCGGCCCATGAGGAGCTCAGCAGGAGAGGCTCCACACGCCAATGGTGCGGCGCGGTAGCTCAGTAAAGCTAGATAAGGATCAGTTTCACTGTCACTTGACTTCCTCAACAGTCTCTTAACAATTTGGACTCCCTTTTCAGCTTTGCTGTTAGCCTGTGGGTACAAGGGGCTGGAGGTGTTGTGCTGAAATCCATACTGCTCTGCAAACTGCCTGAATTCTCTGCAGCTGTACTGCGGTCCATTGTCACTAAACACAGATTGTGGAATCCCATGCCTTGCGAAGAAGCTTTTCATGTGTGTGATAACACAAGTAGCTGATGTGCTAGAAAGCTGTGCTATTTCTGGATAGTTAGAGTAATAATCTATCACCACAAGATAATGTCATTTGTCATTCAGATGAAATAAATCAGTTCCCACCTTTTGCCACGGCTCAGTTGGCATGTCTGCAATCAGCATGGGTTCTTTTGTTTGTTTGTAGTGATGTCTGAGGCAAGTGTCACATCTCCCAACCATTCCTTCAATGTCCCTATTGATCCCGGGCCAGTACACTGCCTCTCTCGCTCTCCTCTTACATTTCTCCACACCGAGGTGCCCCTCGTGGACACAACGCAGCATATCCTGGTGCATGGACTGCGGAATCACCATCCTGTTCTGTCTGAGCACAAGGCCATTAACCACACACAGATCCGCCCTAACTGGATAGAACTGTGGACAGCTGCCTTTTGACCAGCCGTCTTGGAGATTAGTTATCACTGCCTGCAGTGTTGGGTCTTTCGACGTTTCTTGCACTATTTTCTGCAACATGATGTCAGACACAGGAAGAGAAGATGTCACCATGTCAACATGCACATCAACATGATTAGACGTGGGGGTGACTTGTGTTCCCGTGCTGGGGAGAGGTGCCCTAGACAATGACACAATGTATTTCCCTGGTGTGTACATCAACTCAAAATCATATCTCTGAAGCTTCATCATCATATGCTGGATTCTGGGAGACATGTCATTCAGGTTCTTTTTTATGATTGAAATCAGCGGCTTGTGATCAGTCTCCACCGTAAAAGTAGGAAGACCATATACATAGCTGTGAAACTTTCCACACCCATACACTAGCCCCAGAGTCTCCTTCTCAATCTGAGCATAGCGCTTCTCTGTACCGGTCATGGATCTTGAGGCATATGCTACTGGTTGCCAGTCATCTATGTACACTCTTGTGGCTTCCAGACCCTCTATTATTGTTTCCATCGCTCTGTGGAAGATCTCGCATAATGATGTCGTCCCTTGCATTTTGAACATGTTTTTCCGTACGCCGGACACTGTCTTGGTTTATGTTCACCACCACACCGCTTGCAACTGAACTCATCATTGTCCTTGTTTTTGAATCTGGCAGGGTGACTGGCTGCTCCATGTGCGTTTTCGTCAAATGTCTTTACATGCTGCCTCGCTACCTCACTAGCCTGGCATATCTTTACTGCTGTCTCCAATGTGAGTTCCCTTTCTCTCAGTAGCTTTTCTCGGATCCTTTTGTCATTTGTTCCAAAGACTATTTGGTCACGAATCATAGTCTCTTAGTTCATTGAAATTGCACGATTGAGCTTTTATCTTGAGATCTGTGAGGTAGCTATCAAATGACTCCCCTTGATGCTGCATACGCGAGCGAAATACATATCGTTCAAAGGTTTCATTTTTCTTCGACAGGCAGTGCTCATCAAATTTCTTCACGACCTCATCATACTTATCTTTATCATCTGCCTGAGCAAACACAAAAGTGTTGAAGACTTCTAGCGCTTCGGGACCGGCAATGGTGAGCAGCATGGCTATCTTCCTTTCATCTGCTCGTCTTTCCACCCCGACAGTTGCAATATACAGCTGAAACCGCTGCTTCAATGTCTTCCAGTTAGCATCCACATTTCCCGTCAGCTTCAACGGACCTGGTGGTTTTATAGCATCCATTTCTTTTAATTTTTTTTTTTTTTTATTATTATTATTTTTTTAGAATACCCGTCCTGGTACCATGTAATGTTCTTATTACAGAACAAATAAGACTTTGTTAAGTTTATAACTTGCTAGTCGTGCTAGCTCTTTATTCCATGTAGTCTCTTCCACATATATCGGTTAACTCTGTTTACTCTTCTTCTACAGATTATCCAGATGTGCCATTGCTCAAGAACCGCAGCGACACCTACAGGTCGATGATATATATAGCCGAGCTATCATTACAGGGTCCAACCCATCGTCCTTCTGCGGCTGGGTTGGATTGATATTAAACCCATTTTTATCATCAATAGTTGATTTTGATTGACAATTGAATTAAAGGATCTGAATACTACTCTTTATTTGTAATAAATCTGCAAAAACTTCTAAATCTAAAAACACGTTTTCACTTTGTCATTATGGGGTATTGTATGTCAATAGATGTCTGTACCACAACCAAGGGGTCTGAATACTTTCTCTCTTCGGATTCTGCTTTGCATCAAGGCAGGTTTCAGACTGCTCTGACTGGGGGTGCAGTCAGAGATGGTGGGTGGGCATGGAACAGTGTGACGTGGCTCTCAACTTCCTTATAGGCTACAACGTACTACAGGCTACATTCAGTTTTAAAAAAAAACTTGCAGGTTTTATTGTTGAAATGTTAGGAGAGGAAGAACATGAGCATTTTGCCGGCAACTTCATCAAATTAGCTGTCAGTGCACAGCAGAGAGTACTGGGCATAATGATAATAATCATAATAATAATCATTATAGGTGTGAATGTGTTTTTCAATGTGTTTGCCCTGTGATGGACTGGCAACTTGACTGGCCTTCTGCCTATTGCATGCTGGGATCCTGTAACCCTGAATAAGAGTAAGCAGGTACAGAAAATGGACAATAAAAATGATGAAAATGGATAATAATAGTCATCATTTTTTAACACTTTACAAAACTCAGTTACAAAGCACTTTACAAAGGAGTAAAAAACAAAATCAACAGCAAAGGCCACAAAACAAGGTAAGAAATATAAAAGCAAGGCAAGAGTCACAAACCACAATGGAAGGTCATTCCATCAAAGCAAGCATGTTTTGAGAAGTGATTTAAAAAAATAAGGCAGGTCGATCCAAAGTTTAGGAGCCCTGATAAAAAGTGCTAAAGAATACTCTATAATCTATAATACAGATATCTATAATATACTGTATGATCCAGACTTTGGAACAGCCAATAGGAATCTGTCCAAGGACCTCAGGCTGTGATCTGGCTCATGAGGTGTTTAAAGGTCAGTGATGAGGCTTGGTGCCAGTAAAATGTTGAGATCAGTTGTGCTTGAAGATCAGCCTTACTGAATTAGATTTGATGATTTTTTTTCATTTTGGTTTGTAATTGTGTGTAATTCTGTAATATCATAATGGCACTGTGACATCTCTGGATGGATTAGGTTTGATTTACTGCAGAGAAAGTTTAGTTTATGTGGAATGCTGGTTGTGCTGTCTGTCAGTAGAATCAATCATAGAGAAATTATCTATCCACCAGGTGAGCATTTGAACTTAACTGTACTTGCAACCATGCAGGGATGTTACATTCTGTAACTATATAGGTGAGACTGTATGTGGTGTTGTTGCTGCCAAAGACCCCCTGGATGTTACACAAAGCTAAAATTGTACTGTAATTTTATTGTGTTGAACACAAAATGAAGGAAGGACCATTGCATAGAATACATTCTGCTAAACATGTTCGGAGGATTCAAATTGGATCGGACTATAAATGTACAAGACAGATGTTTTTAAAAGGTAGAATAAAGCTAATTTTCACAACAGCCAGTATGTTTGTCTTTTTTTGACACCACATGCATGTATCCAAGTCAGCAGTAATGAAAGGTGACCTGTGTAGCCTAACTGTTAATCTTTCTAGCCTAGTCAAAATCATAAAAACAACAATTACCATAGAAACCATTTTACATACAATACGTACATAGTGTATATATTCTGTTGTTTATTTGTTGTTTTTTCTGCAAAATAAAGTTTTTGTAATCAACATTAGTGTTCTGTGGATTTGTACGCATGACGCCTTAATTCTGAAAAGACAGGACCGGATACTCTGGTCCTGACTGGAGGATCACTCGGATCACTGTGGCATGGAGGGAAAAAAATCCTGGGCTGTTTGTGTTTCTTAAAACCAATCACAGTCATCAAGGGCGGGGCTTAACTCCGCCACTGTGCCCTTCCAAAATAGTGTCGGAGGAAATGTTTTATTGGTGGAACCACAGAACCACCCTACATGGCTACGGCGTCACTTTACACTTGCTTTTTAATGAATTTTGAAAGCGTAACTCAGCGGAACAGGAGGGGACATGACATTATATGGAGGCAAATGCCTGCTTCCTGTAGGTCAGACTCCATTCGCCCCCAGTAAAGTTTTGGAGTCGGGTAGGTACACTAGGAAAGTTTTTTCCCGAGCACAGGAAGAGACGAATCTAAACTTACGAGCCGAACGCACACGCCTCCGAAATTGCAGCGAGAGAGCAAGACCCTCGGCTATCGCTAGAGAAAGTTAAATTACGATAAAGATGACTGAAGCTGCTATGAAAAGATTTTCTATACCACCTCCACCCAAGAAAACCACGAAGAATCAACAAAAGAAGAAGACATTTAGGTCTGAGGAAAGCATGAGAGCAAAAAGAGAAAGCGATAGGCTGCGTGCAAAAACGAGGGTAAATATAGGCAGTGCCTATTCCAGGTGGAAAGACTTGAAGGAGCAGAAGGGCATAAAAACCGATCCTGAAATGGCTTTGTTTCTACTGGACAGGTAAAATATATTTCACAGCTGCCTGCCTACAAACGGTTACCTCTCGGTGCCACGTGGGGCCGCCAACGACCAAATCACATAAGTTACATAGTGCAAGTTTAAATGTCTTGTGTTACGTAGCCCTGATACAGGACCCATTGGTCTTTCATCATATGGCTTTGGAGAGGTAAACGGCCATATGTCAAAGGGTCCTGTATCAGAGCTATGTTTTACGATATTTTATATCTATACATAACAATTTTACAGATACCGAGAATTTCTTGAATACGTTATTATTAAAAATATTATTATTAATTGGTAGTAGTCAGTCTATATTTGTATTTAGGATTTACAGTAGTCTATCGCTGTAGTAACAAACGACTGTACGTTTCATATCAGTGATAAATTGCAAAATGTTTAACTTGATGAAAAAGTCTTCAACATTAGTCTGAACAACGGGACGGGGCTCCCTGGATCTGTTCTGAAAACTGATCTGGGCTGCAGGTGACTTGGTTTTCTGGGCATCTTGTTGTCGCTGCACTTCCTTGTAACTTTGGAGATGTGTAGTTTGGACACGTTGCTAGTGCTGCTGCCGCGTGGTAGCTTCTTATAACTAATAGTGCATTGGGCTGTGTTTTTTTCTCCTACTGGTGTCAAGTAGCGCGTTACGTCGGACTCTTCCGTTCTCTCGTGACTGAGGAAGGAGGGTGCGCGCGATTATTGCTCCACGCGGGCTCGCCGATCACGTGACGTGCGCCAGCAGCGTCCTAGGTCTCACCACTGTTGCTGGTCATTGGCAGAAATATATGCGCTACCCAAGTGCAGAGAAGACTCGGGAGTGACGCGGCCGCATTTGGGATCGCGCCGCACTTTGAAATCGATACTTTTCAAAAGTAAACGATACAAAATGTGTAGCACACCACAGTACCGGTCCGCACATCCTTAGTAGATAGCACGAGCAGCGATAGCCACCATGGCTGAACAGGCAAAACTAAGAGCGCCACCTACAGAAACTCAAACTCCATCAACAGAAAGGAGAAAGAAACGGATAAACCGCTCAGAGGAAGGAAAGCGCGCCAAGAAGGAAAGAGACCGCGTGCGAGCCAGAAGCAGAGTGAACAACGGCACTGAAAACGATCAAAGATGACAAGGAACGATGCAGATGTGGCTCTTTTTCTTTTGGACTGGTACGTTTTAGCCGCTGTCTAAATAACTTAATGTGAATTGTTTATTAACATTTTTATTGTTGTTGTTATTATTAAGCTAAGTTGTTGGATATATTGTTAGGTGATGTTCCGTGCCAACCCCAGGCAATATCAGCAGCAACGTTCTGCAATTTCCAGAAAAGTTGTAATTTTAAACCAGCACTTGTTGATGTAGGGATTTGTCTTCAATTATATTCCTAAAAATAGAATTACTAAATTATGTTCAAACTATTTTCTTTCCTTTTCAGACATTTTAGACTAAACTGTGATATGATACAACTCTTCTATCCTAAACTATAGATATTGAAGATTGTTCTGAATTGGGTAATGTGGTTTTGTGTTGATTTTCAACATTTTACTCAATTTCAAAACGGTCAAGTTCACAATGGCTGTGGCTCAGTATAATCAGTCAGAAAATAGCACAGGCTTACTATGGTTCCAGAAAAGTCATTGAATTCAAAATTGCTTTCCAGGCTTGGAAACATATGTACATATAGTTGCGGAAACATTGCGTGTTGCTGATCTTTTACTCCAACCAGTGAAGTGTTGAATGTTCCAGCTTGGCTGCTTGTTGATCCACTTCAGATCAGAGATGTCCTGATAGTTTCGGTCCTAAGAGATAGTTGGAGCAGAAATAAGACCTGGACATTCACACCACATGTTCAACTGAGAACAGAGACTCTGATGGATACTGGTCCTGGAGATGCTGCTGGAGGTCCTAGAATAGTCTGTCAATAGAATAACAATATGTCATTTTTAATCTGCCTTTCAGTGAAATACTCATTTAAGATTTCTTCTTCTTCAAAAAAAATTTGTGTGCTTGTACTATGAAGGCAAAATCACTAAACCGGATGTGATCTTGCTGATCCCTTCTGTAACTGACGGCAACATTGCTTTTGCCATTGCCATTTTTTTAAACTATTTATCTGTGTGTTGTTGTCCTAGTTGTTAGTTAGCAAAAGGCACTTTGTCATATGGTTTTCAGTTATGAAGAGGGTCCTTTAGTTCTGCTGCGGCGTGGTGAGGTGCCCGCCGCACCATTATCAAGTATCAACGCAGAATCTGAAAGGTAGGCCTCCGGTTGGTAGATTTGCTGATAGTATCGTGTATAGTAGTGCTAACTGTGTATTTTGGAAAGTTAATGCCCAGAACCTTTGTCTTAGCTACTGTCCTATGTGAGATAGATACCAGATAGATTACCAGAATGTATTTAATGTTTTCATTAGTCTGCATGATAAGACAGTATCTCTGTATTCGCAGTGGTGACGACGTCTCCTCAGGCATTTGTGCTCTTGATGAGAATCAAGAAGTTGCTGATGTCTTGCAAGAAAGGTAAACAAAAGATTTGTCCTATTTTTGCAAAGTTAATGCGCAAGTTAGTGCATTCCCAGGTCTACTGCAAACGTTATTGTGAGCAGTTGCTAGTCAATGTTTTATACATCATGTTTGATATATTTAGTGTAGATATTACCGTCAGTAGACATGGTCACTGTCACGGTCAATGTGGTTGAACGGCTCTTTTACCTGCTTGTAATTTCTGATACACAGGAAACATGTTTTTACATCGTAGAACATTGTAGAGAAGTGGAGAATCCAGTTGAAAGTAAATACCTGTTTCCCTTCATTCTGTTTCCTGTCACTGTGAAAATGTGTAGAGTCCAGATGCTGAGCGCGATGGTGAAGCAGCGACTAACTGCGGCTGTTGAAGAGATATTCGGGCTGTTTGAAAGAACGATAGCAGAGTACGAGGAAGAGATTGATCGCCAACGCAGGCTGCTGGAAGATGTTGTGAAGCCTGAGATCCAGATCAACAAAGCAGGTTTGGAGAAGCTTTTCTACCTTCTACTGACTCCATTGATCTCATTCAAGTGACAGCTCACCCTTTACATTGATTTACAAGGTCCTACCTTTAAACTACCTGACTGATCAGGAGGGACACGGTCCACGTTGTGTTTCGGAAGCAGAGCAGCAAGGTTGGAAAGCTCTGATACGGCCGGAAATTTATTAACTGTTTTTCTAGCAAAGTCCATTCAGAGTAAATGAAAACACCAATACAACACCTATAGAAGTGGAAAGCATTCTGAGGGTTTCCTTGGGTGCATTGCTTAAGGAATTCAACATACAAGAACCAAAACTAGACACAATCTGCCTTCAAAAAAGCCTCAATCAAACTGTCCATATGCTCGGTCCACACGCAAAGTCCATCTTTTAAATAGCAAATGTTTCAATCGTTAGATTGTCATCAGGAAATCAACATTCTCCGAGGCTACATATAGTTAGCAACAACCCGGGAATGACCCAGGTCAGGTGTTTGTGTGAATGGGTCTACACAGGTTATCAGACTCGGGTCAGGTCAGATGCTGGACGGGAACTTCATTGGTTAAGTTCACAACAAGGAAATTGAACAACTAACAATGGGGAATTGGGCCCTCCATCCCTGCTGCCGACACTTTGGGGTCACTGGAGTCCCACTACTGAAGCACCTCTCTTGTTCAGAGAACCATGAACTCTTCATTCACAATGCTGATGGGAAGTTGCAGTTTATTTCTCCTCCCATAGAGGGCTACGCTGCTCAGGCTGGGAGACCCATCTACCTGCGGAGGTAGCTGCTGCTCTTCCTCTGCAGAGACTCCACTGCTGTCAGGGGAACGTCATACACTAGCAGAGGCCAGAGGATTCAAGGAAGGATGCCATGTTGATAAATCCAGGCTTTAAACCTACCAGGTAAGCCTGACTTGTCTAAATGGGTCAGGGAGGCCTCCAGATCCTGAGAGGTGGTCTGAACGGCAGCTGCATCCTTGAGACTGCAGTGGAAGACCTTGCCCAGACTCTTGACTAGTTTCTCTGAAACCTGTTCCTGTTCTGAACCTGTCCGCTCTGCCCTTCTGGATCTGAATCTGGTTTAGTAGGCTTGAAGCTCATCTTTGCCCACTTGACGAGCTTCTCCAGACCATGGAGAATCCACCTGCTGCCTGGGACTGATGTTGTAGTCACTAGAAATTAGAAAATATATACAGTATCCATTTCTAGGTTCTTTGAGAGGAAGATGGATACACAGAGAGGCAGGAAAAACATGCCATTAAATCATAGTGGGACACGACATTTTTCAGAGCTTGTGTATTTTCGGTCTTAAAAAAAAACCCACTGCTGTCAACAGACTGTAAAATTGTTGTGTGTGTGTGGCGGAGTTGGTACACTAATTGTTAACAGTTTAAAAACCACTAGTAAAGCAGAAGGCAACGTTGTAAAATAGTGTGAAAAGTGTCTTCTTGACATTATCAATATATTTTTAATATTATAGCTCCAGATTTAAAGCCCTGACACTAGTCTTGATGAACTGATGTCTGATGACCTCTAGCACCACTAGCTTGCTAAACTGCCAGCCTGTTCTGTCGCTTCTCAGCCTTTTCATCTCTTTCAGATGTCACATGGAACAACAATACTGATGTTCACTGTGTTTTTGAGCAGGTCTTGTCTGCTGAGTGTGTAGCCTCGCTGTACTTTCTTCCTGCTTTCCTTCCTGTGGCCACTAATCTCAGTTAAGGTTACAGGTTTAAATGTAGAAGTAGCAAGAACCTTAAATTAACTGGTTATCTTTTGTCCTTCCTGTCAGATGTTCCACAGCTGCTGGTCAGTAGAGAAGAGGTTCCCCCTGAGCAGCAGCAGTGGAGCCCCAGTCTGGACCAGGAGGACCCAGAGCCCCCACACATTAAAGAGGAACAGGAGGAACTCTGGACCAGTCAGGAGGGAGAGCAGCTTCAAGGACTGGAGGAGGCTGATATCACCAAGTTCCCATTCACTCCTGTCCCTGTGAAGAGTGGAGATGATGAAGAGGAACCTCAGTCCTCACAGCTTCATCAAAGCCAAAGTGAGGAGAACAGAGAGGCAGAGCCTCTAGCCAGCACCTCAACTGAACAGATGAAAACAGAAGCTGATGGAGAGGACTGTGGAGGACCAGAACCAGCCAGTAACTTAGATCCAGCTAGTGATTTACAGACAATTTTGAACACACTGAAATCAAAGAAGAGACCGAGAGTTCAAGGACAAACATTGTCTGTCAGCAACAAGTTCAGGAGAACAAGTTCCTATAATTGTGTGAAAATAACTCGGGTCCAGATGCTGAGAGCGATGGTCAGCCAGCGACTCACTGCGGCTGTTGAAGAGACGTTTGGGCTGTTTGAAAGAACAAGGTTTGCCTGTCAGCAACAAGTTCCAGAGATCTATGAAATTGTCCCATGAATCTAATAAGTCCCACACACTGTACAGCTAACATGGCATGAAGTTTGATTATTTTTGAAACCTGTTAAAGTCCATTCAAGCGACTAGTTTGTATGTAATCAGAACCTTCATGCTCACGGGTCATGTCGTGTTTTAGGCAAAATATTTCCTTGGACAAAGAATCTTAAAAGGCATATGGGAACTCATATGAGAGACTCTTTATTTGCAAAGACTGGAATAGGAATTGGTAATAAATCAAATCTGAACAGGAGATGAGAGAGGCCATTTAGTTGCTCACTTTGTGGTGAAAAAGGAAATCAGAAGAAGGATCAGTTTCACTCCACATGGGAGTGCAGGGTTTGTGGGAAAAGCTTTCATCATCTGTCATGTCTAATGCCATAAGTGTGTAGGTAAGAATAGTTCATGCTGGTTAAGGTGAATTGTTCAGCATTAACAGTACAATAGAAGCTGCAGGAATGAGCCACTGACAAACAGAAAATAATTTGTCATGAAGTAATGGGTGTTTTACTCAAAAAGAGTAATGCATTACTCATGTATTAATTTCAAAAGTAATCTTAATCTCTAATCCCTGAGAACACTAATTGGTTAGACTGCTCATTGCATTACTCTACAACCCCAAAATTGGCAGTTCTGTCCGAGATCAATCAGTCACCTCTCCTGTGGATCATCACTGAACAGTTGCTTTTGTTTCTGATGACTTTTGCACACACTTCTTTTCTGTTGCCTATAATCGGTTTGCTGCATTCTTCTCTTATAAAAGGAAAAATCCACCATCGAAATCTCCTGCACTGTTGTGTATCATCAGTTCAAGAGTTATTTTGTGATGTTTTGTGTTATTGTACCCACTTTCCCTCAACCTGCCTAAACTTTCATTCAGCTGTAGGTTTTTATGTGTAAGTGGTGAGAACACGATCAATTGTGATGGTGATGTCAGAGTAAGGATAAGAGAGCTCGTTTTTTCACTTGAGAACAAGTTGCGCCCCTTACTCAAAACGTAACACGTCTTGTGGCAGTACAGGCAGGTAGCCTGTAGCACAATGTTGAGCTGTATCATCACCGGTATGCTTGTTGCGTTAGTCAAAGGCAAACTATTAATTTTGTCTTTTGAATGTGTTTTGAAGTATTCTGAGCATGTTCCTTTGATATTAAGTGTATATGAAGAGCTTTATTTCTACAACAAAACTCAACTACAGCCTGTGGATAGACAGATGATTGTGTGACAGTGAAAGGAGATGCCAAAGCACCATATACAGGGAGAAGAACATTGGACCCAGAATTGAGCCTTGTGGCACACCACGTGATCAAGGACAGAGAGGAGGCTCCTGAAATACCAACCCACTGCCTCCATCTATCATAAGGATACCATGGTCTGCAGTATCGAAGGTGGCACTGAGATCAAGCAGCACCAATACTGAGCACTTGGCTGCATCGTTCTCGGCAAACATCGTTCTCGGCAAACATCGCATCAGTGACGCGCTCCTGCAGATTCCTCCTCTACAACATCAGGAGGATTCGCCCCTTCCTCACTGACAAGGCAGCGCAGGTGCTCATCCAGGCTCTTGTCATCTCCCGCCTGGACTACTGCAACTCCCTCCTTGCTGGTGCCCCGGCGTTTGCCATCAGACCTCTGGAGCTTGTTCAGAAAGCTGCAGCTCGTCTGGTGTTCAACCGCCCCAAGTTCTCCCATACAACTACCCTTCTCCGTTCTCTACACTGGCTCCCTGTAGCGGCTCGCATCCAGTTCAAGACCCTGGTGCTAGCCTATAGGGCAGTGAAAGGAACAGCTCCTTCTTACCTCCAGGCTATGGTCAAGCCTTACACCCCCGCCCGACCACTTCGCTCTGCTGCCTCGAGGCGACTGGTTGCCCCGTCGCTCAGAGGCCCCTGCGGCCGATCTACACGGTCACGGCTCTTCTCTGTTCTGGCCCCGCAGTGGTGGAATGAACTCCCCACTGATGTCAGGACAGCAGAGTCGCTGCCCATCTTTCGCCGCAGGCTGAAAACCCACCTCTTCAGGAAACACTACCCTGACTCTTCCTCTTAGCCTTGCCTATTTGTCGTCAATTATGTGTCTGAGCTCTTGTTTATTGGCTCTTGTTCATTTGATACACTTATTTGTCTTAGCTCTTGTTTATTTGATTCTCTTATTTGTCTCATTTGTTTAAGATATAGTAGGTTGCTAACTTATTGCACTCTTACCTTAACACTAGTTATGCTCTTAGTTGCTTGTTTAGGAAGGAAATGCACTTACGATTTCTGGTGACTAGTAGTTTTCTTGCCTACCTATGTTGAATGCACTTATTGTAAGTCGCTTTGGATAAAAGCGTCTGCTAAATGACTGTAATGTAATGTAATGCATCCGCGTTTGTCAAGGGACCACTGCGAAGCCACGGCGCGGCCACCAGGATGACGCCACATTTTGCTATCAGAAATACAACCACGACGTGACCACATCTGTTTCTCCTCCTCATCCGCGGCTGTTTGTAAGGCAGCGCCATGATTCAGAGAGAGAGGTGACCTATGGGCCAGACGAGAAGCAGACACGGCAGCATGTTCAGCCGCTGCATCTGCCCAGAAACATCTCGGATTTTGTTGGTAATACAATATCCATTACTATAATTCCAAACTGAGTTTTAGACGAACTCAACAAAGGGCGACGTGATGACGTTTCCATCCCACTGGTCGTAAACGTGACGTCACAACTCTGCGCCTACGCAAGCTTGCTAATGGTTTAGCAGCGACGCTAGGCTGCAGAGACGTCTCTTCTCATTGTGTGAAAATGTCTCGAGTCCAGATGCTGAGAGCGACGATGAAGCAGCGACTAACTGCGGCTGTTGAAGAGATATTCGGGCTGTTTGAAAGAACGATAGCAGAGTACGAGGAGGAAGTTTCTCGTTCACAACAGGAGAACGACCGACAACGGAAACTACTGGACGCTGTTTTGAACCCTGAAATCCGGTTACACAGAGCAGGTTTGTTCACTTCAATCGATATTTTCACGTTATTCACACATAGTTTGTTTATTTGTATCGATCGATCCACGTTGCTATTCCTTTTCTCGTCAACGTGGCTCAAAGGGTTTGGTAGTACTCGACCCTCTCTACACCATGAACACGGAGTCTTGACTTGCCTCCTGACACTCCTGGCCTCTGGTGACTCGGATGGTTCGTAATATGAACTAAATGTTATCGATCAGCTGCGCCACCATGTAGACTACTCCTTGTTTTCATTTACACACTTCAAACGCCAGGGGGCGGAGTCAGTAATCCTAGCTTGTTTGACCAACTGATATTACACACAATATAAGCTCCAATAACACAGAAACACAGATCTGTTTGAACATGTTTGGAATAAAAGCTTATATTTTCCTTTTTTTCTTGTGCTGTTTTACCTGGTTTACCCAAGGTCCTGTTGTATGTTTAAAACCTCAAACATTTGGATGATTTTCAGCTTATTTATACTTTTTACTTAAAAGTGAGCTGCATGAATTGTTGCAACATATTAAAACTCTGTGCTGATATACACAGATATAAAGATATGAAGATATAAATTTGAGTCTAGATAGCACAAACAAGATTTTAAAAATCAACTTGGGAAAATGGCAAAAGGCCTCTTTTGGTAGAATGACCAATGAATAGTTGTTTGGTCAAACTCACTAACATTCAATTACCTCCTTGGAAATATTTCATTTCATCAGTTACATTTTTAGATTAGATCAGCCTACATCTGTCCAAAAGGATTCACTGGATACGAGGAACGAGATGGACGATGGTTTCTTTTGCTTCTACAGCCTCTTTACATGTAATCTTTCTAGTACATGCTTTACAGGGTGATTCCTTTGCAGCATGTTAAATGATACTTTCTTTATTTTATCATTAATGTAATATGTATTGGTAGTTAAAGCTCTCTTCCACTAAATACCCTCAAAGACCAGAACACTGTTGACAATGGAACATAACTAAACGTATTTCTTATCAATCTGTTTTAGCACATTGATGTCCCCAGGGGCACGTCAGGGGCTTTTCTCCGGGGCTGCAGCTGGACCCGAGTCCCACAACGGGAAAATGGAAAGCAGGGAAATCGAAATAGAGGACACTCCGTCAAACTTTAAATCAATGTGTATTTACAGACCTGCAAACTGCCAGTTATTTGTGTTGTATGCGTGGCACAAACTAAACCTACAAACTAGGGCTGGGCAATAAGTAAATAATAACCTTTATCAAGATTCAAGAACTTTATTTGTCACATACACACACGGGGTGTGCAGTAAAATGAAAAAGTGGCAATGCTCAACAGGGCAACAGTACACAATATTTACAATAAAAAACCAACACAATATTTACAGTATTACAGTAAGAGCTCTATATAAAAAAAACACAATATTTACAGTAAGAGCACTATAAAAATATAGTAATATGAGAAATTGTATGTATGTAATATAATATAAATTATGTGTAGTCGTTACCTGTGTGTGTGTGTGTGTGTGTGTGTGTGTGTATATAAGAGGGGCAGTGTGTGGGTCTTGGTGGGAGCCCTGGTGAGGTCGGAGTTCACAGTCCTGATGGCCTGAGGAAAGAAACTCCGTCTCAGTCTCTCTGTTTTGGCAGCGTGACTACGGAGGCGCTTGCCTGACCGCAGCAGCTGAAACAGTCCGTTGTTGGGGTGGTGAGGATCCTTCATGATCCTGTAGGCTCTGGTTCTGCACCTCCTGGTGTACAAGTCCTGCAGGGTGGGGAGTGTAGTTCCAATAGTGTGTTCAGCCGAACGCACTACTCTCTGCAGAGCCTTCCTGTCCTGAGCGGAGCTGTTGCCAAACCAGGCAGTGATGCTTCCTGTCAGGATGCTCTCTACAGCTCCAGAGTAGAAGGACTGAAGGATCCTCTGAGAGACTTTGAACGATAATTTCAAGATAATTTCACCCATTGTCACCCTCAGGTCTCCCTAAAAAGGCACTCAGACAGCTACAGCTCATTCAGAACGCTGCTGCTAGACTACTAACAAAGACCAAAAAGTTTGACCACATCACTCCAATTCTCAGGTCCCTGCATTGACTTCCAGTGTGTCAGAGAATTGACTTTAAAATATTGTTGCTAGTCTACAAGTCACTAAATGGTCTCGGCCCAAAATACATCGCTGACATGCTCACCCAATATGAACCCTCCAGACCCCTCAGGTCAACTGGGACAGGTCTTCTAAATGTTCCCAGAGTCAAAACCAAACAGGGTGAACCAGTAAGGGTTCACTCTGTAACTCACTGGGACCCGTTCAGACCAGTTTAAAACTAAGTTAGAAATACATGATTTGGAGTATTAAATGAAATGATCGTGATTGTAATCTTGATTTATTGTGCAGTCATAATAAGTCGTGGTTTGACCATAAAATATGTGTGTGGTGAGTAAGAGTGAAAATGAGTGTGACTGATGTGTTTTTTTACCAACAGTTAAAGAATCTCTTGGACATTATCAAGTATTATGTTGGCAATGTAGATTTTTATCAATTTGTATGTCTCTGCTGTCGACAGACTAATGCTGACAGGATTTGAGACTGCTAGCATCACTAGTGAGTTAGCACTACCCTGCTAGTGTCTGGATGGCCAGCGTTTATGACTAATACAGTGTTATACAAAGCGGGTCCAGGAACCTATCAATCAAGAATGGTAGAACAGAATAGGAGCGTCTATCTATTTATCTGTCTGTTTGGGGGTCCTCAGCCTGGACTAGGAAGCTATCCTGAGGAATACTAACTCAGGGAGGTGTTATCATGTGGGGTAGTACACTGTAGGGAACAGTTTGATAACGTCTAACAAACAGGCTTGTGTCTCGCTTGCCCAACTTGGTGTTTTGAAAGTGAAATTAATTGTAAAATAGTATGAAATGGGTGATCTCTAAATGTAAAAGTACCAACAACCTTAAGTTAACTGTTTCTGTTATTTCTGTCCTTCCTGTCAGATGTTCCACAGCTGCTGGTCAGTAGAGAAGAGGTTCCCCCTGAGCAGCAGCAGTGGAGCCCCAGTCTGGACCAGGAGGACCCAGAGCCCCCACACATTAAAGAGGAACAGGAGGAACTCTGGACCAGTCAGGAGGGAGAGCAGCTTCAAGGACTGGAGGAGGCTGATATTACCAAGTTCCCATTCACTCCTGTCCCTGTGAAGAGTGAAGATGATGAAGAGGAACCTCAGTCCTCACAGCTTCATCAAAGCCAAAGTGAGGAGAACAGAGAGGCAGAGCCTCTAGCCAGCACCTCAACTGAACAGATGAAAACAGAAGCTGATGGAGAGGACTGTGGAGGACCAGAACCAGCCAGTAACTTAGATCCAGCTAGTGATTTACAACCAACTAGTGATGACCAGCTCCTCTCTTCATACTCTTCTGAAACAAGCAAACCGCTGTCAGATTTAGACACCAGGAAGTCCTTGAAAAAGCAGGAAGCCATAAGTCCTTGTAACAGATCTCATACTGGGGACAGGCCCTTTAGTTGCTCCTTGTGTGGTAAAACATTTGGGAACAGTGCAGCAGTGAGAAGACACATGACAGTCCATACTAGGGAGAAACCATTTAGTTGTTCTGTCTGCAGCAAAAGGTTCAGCCAGAGGGGAACAGTGGTGAGACACATGACCTGTCATACAGGGGTAAAGCCTTTTGGCTGCTCAGATTGTAACAAACGTTTTGGTGTGAAGGCAGCATTGGTTCGACACATGAAATGCCATAGTGGGGAGAGACCCTATAGTTGCACATTCTGCAGGAGAGGTTTTAGACAATCTAACAATTTGGCAATACACATGAGAATCCACACAGGGGAGAAACCCTATTGTTGCTCAGTTTGTGGTAGACAATTTCGTCAAAAAGGACCTCTGGATATACACATGAGAATACACACCGGGGAGAAACCTTTCAGTTGCACTGTTTGTGGGAAAAGATTTCGTCAACGGCCACAGCTCAGAGTCCATAAATGTGCTGGTGCGAGCAGCAGCAAGTGAAGCTTCAGAGCTGCTGGTTGAGCTGAACTGTTCAGCAGTAACAGAACAATAAACCAGAGAGACATCATGATCCTTCAGGAGGAAACCCAAACCCTTTTTGTCAGCATTGTGTGGTTAGGGATGCAGCCAGATCTGAACACTGCTCATACACATGCTACTCTTTGACTCCAATCCAGGTTGAACATGCCCTTGTCAGTTTCATTATCAGTTACATGGCAGGTAATGTAGGGCTGGGCAATGATTCAATGTTATCATTTGTCTTTCAATAGAATACTGAAATACACAGTGATGAAGTTGTTGTGATAGACAGTTGTCTTATGATAAAAAACCAAATGCTAAATAAAATCCCCAACAAAATGAAGTTTTTTTTGTGAGTGTTGAATTGTGTTCAGCATGTTGGAAGACATGTCAGTTACAAAATGAAGACCATAATATTAACTTTGTCCATAATCACTGTTACATTCCTTGTATTTTTTAGGTGTTCTGTTGTCCTCCCAGGTTCCTGGTTTGGTGCCCAGTGTGGAGGAGGCCAGTCGTCAATCAGCAATCAGCAGCAACCAATCAGTGGCCTCCTTGATGCTTTATAAAGCTCTGGCACTTCCTGGAACAGCCCCTCTGCCCTCTGCTTGCTGTTGGCCTGTGTGTGTGTGTGTGTGTGTGTGTGTGTGTGTGTGTGTGTGTGTGTGTGTTCTTTACTTTGATTTGGCATCACTCGGGCTCCTTGTCCTCAGTGTCTTATCCCCCCCTCGGTGTCTGTAACTACCTCCAAAGAAACCACACTATTTCACCATACCCTTGCGTATCCATGTGTCTGTCCTGCCGGTTCATCCTTCCCTTTTGTTACCGTCACAATAATCACATTTATGTTGTCTCCCCTCACCCATCATACTGGGGTTGTAACATAAAATGGGGGCTCGTCCGGGATCCTGCTGGTTCCCGTTTAGAATATTGGTTGGGTGATGAATCGTGTCGCAAACTCTTTTTGGTTGCGTTAAGGATGATAGGTGTGGAAGTTGGTAGTTACCACTATTGGGTAGGTCAAAAGTTTGCTCAAGTTTTTCTCTACCTTCGGGTTACCAAAGGTTGTTCAGACCGATCAGGGTACCAACTTTCTTTCAAAGGTTTTTAAGCAAGTGATGCAGTCTCTGTCCATTGTGCACCGGGTCTCTAGTGCATATCACCCTGAGACACAAGGCGCACTTGAACACTGGCACCAGACTCTGAAATCAATGCTTCGGAAATATTGCTTGGAGTCAGGGAATAGCTGGGATGATGCTATTCCGTTTGCCCTTTTTGCCATTCGAGAATGTGTGCAGGAGTCACTGGGTTTTAGCCCGGCAGAACTGGTGTTTGGTCACACAGTGCGAGGACCTCTGAAGATTATGAAAGAGAAATGAATGAATGAGTCGGCCCCGAAGTATAATGTGTTGGATTATGTCAGCCAGGTTCACGAACGCTTACATCATGTCTGCGCTCTTGCAAAAGAGGCCTTAGCTGAAACTCAAGCTACTATGAAAAGCCGCTATGATAGGAAGGCGAGAGTCCGTTCATTTACAGCTGGGGACCAAGTGTTGGTTCTATTGCCTATCCCTGGTTCTGCACTGTCTGCATGCTTCTCTGGTCCACATGAGGTTGTTGAGAAGCTTACTGACACCGACTATGTCATACGTACTCCTGATCGTAAACGCAAGTCTAGGGTCTGTCATGTGAACATGTTGAAGGAGTACCATTGCAGAAAGCCCCTTCTGTCAGAGAAGAATCATGAAGCTGCTGCCCCCGCTTCTTCTGTTGCCCTAGTTCAGGCTGTTGCTGACAATGTTGCGGTTGTTGAGACTGAGGATGGCCTAGGGCCTCACCCTGTTTTTCAGCATGGTGCTAGGTTGTCCAATTCAGAGGTACTTGCAAAGTTACATGACCACTTACCTCATTTATCAGAAGAGCAACAAACTGATATTGGTCAGTTAGTCTCAGATCATCTTATCATTTTTGGGGATCTACCATCTCAGACAACAGTGCTACAACATGACATTGATATTGGCAATGCCAAGCCCATAAAACAACACCCATATCGGGTCAATGCTACCAAGAGAGCTCTGATGAAGAAAGAGGTGGAATATTTACCAGAGCATGGGTTGGCCAAGCTGAGCTTCAGTCCTTGGAGTTCTCCATGCCTGTTGACTCCGAAGTCTGACAACACCCCCAGGTTTTGCACCGATTTTAGGAAGGTAAATGCAGTTACAGTGCCTGACTCATATCCCTTACCTCGTATGGAGGATTGCATAGACAATGTTGGTTCTGCGTCATATGTAAGTAAGCTTGATATACAGAAAGGGTACTGGCAAGTCCCATTAACGCCACAGGCTTCAGAGATTTCGGCATTTGTGACTCCAGATAACTTCTTGTAGTACAAGGTAATGCCTTTTGGATTGCGAAATGCCCCAGCAACATTTCAAAGACTGGTGAATCTCATGTTGGGTAATGTCCCCAACTGCAATGCCTATCTTGATGACCTGGTAGTGTACTCTGAGGACTGGGCAGACCATGTTAAGACGCTCCGCGCTGTATTTGAGAAACTAGCAGAAGCTTTGTTGACCTTAAATCTGGCTAAGTGTGAGTTTGGTAAGGCCACCGTCACTTACCTGGGCAAACAAGTGGGGGGAGGTCAAGTGCGCCCTGTAGAAGCTAAAGTCTCTGCTATTTCTGCTTTTCCAGTTCCCACCACCAAGCGTGAGTTGCAGAGATTTCTAGGGATGGCTGGTTACTACAGAAATCTCTGCAGGAATTTCTCCACCATTGTTGCCCCTCTCACCAGCCTAATAAGTCCTTCTAGGAGTTTTGAGTGGACAGCAGAATGTCAACATGCTTTTGACAGTGTGAAGGCTCTTTTGTGCTGTGCTCCTGTTCTTGCGGCCCCAGATTTTGCGGTGCCCTTCAAGTTGGAGATTGACGCCAGTGCTTTGGGAGTCGGGGATGTCCTGCTGCAGGAGGATGTCAAAGGGGTTGACCATCCTGTTGCCTACTTCTCCCGTAAGTTCAAAAAACATCAGCTGAACTACTCCACAATTGAAAAGGAAACTCTGGCCTTGCTATTTGCCTTACAGCATTTTGAGGTATATGTGGGAGGTAGCTCTGTGCCAGTCGTAGTACATACAGACCATAACCCTTTGGTATTCCTATCTCACATGTACAATCACAATCAGCGCCTTATGCGGTGGTCTGTACTAGTGCAAGAGTACAATCTAGACATCAGCCACAAGAGAGGTGCAGATAATGTAATAGCCGATGCACTGTCTAGAGTGTAACTGGACAGCAGAGTCGCTGCCCATCTTTCGCCGCAGGCTGAAAACCCACCTCTTCAGGAAACACTACCCTGACTCTTCCTCTTAGCCTTGCCTATTTGTCGTCAATTATGTGTCTGAGCTCTTGTTTATTGGCTCTTGTTCATTTGATACACTTATTTGTCTTAGCTCTTGCTTATTTGGTTCACTTAGTTGTCTTAGCTCTTGTTTATTTGATTCTCTTATTTGTCTCATTTGTTTAAGATATAGTAGGTTGCTAACTTATTGCATTCTTACCTTAACACTAGTTATGCTCTTAGTTGCTTGTTTAGGAAGGAAATGCACTTACGATTTCTGGTGACGAGTAGTTTTCTTGCCTACCTATGTTGAATGCACTTATTGTAAGTCGCTTTGGATAAAAGCGTCTGCTAAATGACTGTAATGTAATGTAATGTAATGTAACTGTAGGTTGGATGAAGAAGGTAACTTGGATCTCTGTAAGGAAAAGGAGAGGGTGGTTCTTGTGGGAGGGGGTGTTACATTCCTTGTATTTTTTAGGTGTTCTGTTGGAGGGTTGTCTTTTGTTTCTCCCTCTCGGTCTCTCTCTCTCCTCTACCTGTCCTCCCAGGTTCCTGGTTTGGTGCCCAGTGTGGAGGAGGCCAGTCGTCAATCAGCAATCAGCAGCAACCAATCAGTGGCCTCCTTGACGCTTTATAAAGCTCTGGAATGTGTGTGTGTGTGTGTGTGTCATGGCAATTTACTTGTTTTAGTTTCTGTAATTTAGGCCAACCCTGATGTTTTGTTTAAGTCTGTAGGACACCTGGAGCAGGTAAGGGGCCCTACATTGGCAACATGTAGACCTTATTTGTTACTCCACTAGGTTAGGAATGGATGCCACCCTCTGTATGTTTTTGTTTGGGTAGTTAGAGCAGACAGCCAGGAGTAGGTTTTTGTTTAAATGGTATTTTCTTTGGATTGTAGGTTAGACCTCTCCATCTGAGTTAGTTATGGTTTGCTTTTGTTCTTTACTTTGATTTGGCATCACTCGGGCTCCTTGTTGTCCTCAGTGTCTTATCCCCCCCTCAGTGTCTGTAACTACCTCCAAAGAAACCACACTATTTCACCATACCCTTGCGTATGCGTGTGTCTGTCCTCCTGCCGGTTCATCCTTCCCTTCTGTTACCGTCACAATAATCACATTTATGTTGTCTCCCCTCACCCATCATACTGGGGTTGTAACAATCACCTAGCCCTAAATTAATGTCAGTAACATGATGGTGACTTGACAGCTCTGATACCGTCCTGCCATATTGAATTGTTCAGCATTAACAGTACAATAGAAGCTGCAGGAATGAGCCACTGACAAACAGAAAATAATTTGTCATGAAGTAATGGGTGTTTTACTCAAAAAGAGTAATGCATTACTCATGTATTAAAAGTAATCTTAATCTCTCTAATCCCTGAGAACACAAATTGGTTAGACTGCTCATTGCATTACTCTACAACCCCAAAATTGGCAGTTCTGTCCGAGATCAATCAGTCACCTCTCCTGTGGATCCTTTGAATCATCACTGAACAGTTGCTTTGTTTCTGATGACTTTTGCACACACTTTTCTGTGGCCTATAATCGGTTTGCTGCATTCTTCTTATAAAAGGAAAAATCCACCATCGAAATCTCCTGCACTGTTGTGTATCATCAGTCCAAGAGTTATTTTGTGACGTTTTGTGTTATTGTACCCACATTACCTCAACCTGCCTACTTCTACTTCAGTTACTACGTTTCCCAGAATGCCTTTCGACAACCACCAGAGAACATGCCTAGAGAGAGCTCGTTTTTTCACTTGAGAACAAGTTGCGCCCCTTACTCAAAACGTTTTGAAGTATTCTGAGCATGTTCCTTTGATATTAAGTGTATATGAAGAGCTTTATTTCTACAACAAAACTCAACTACAGCCTGTGGATAGACAGATGATTGTGTGACAGTGAAAGGAGATGCCAAAGGACCATATACAGGGAGAAGAACATTGGACCCAGAATTGAGCCTTGTGGCACACCACGTGATCAAGGACAGAGAGGAGGCTCCTGAAATACCAACCCACTGCCTCCATCTATCATAAGGATACCATGGTCTGCAGTATCGAAGGTGGCACTGAGATCAAGCAGCACCAATACTGAGCACTTGGCTGCATCCGCGTTTGTCAAGGGACCACTGCGAAGCCACGGCGCGGCCACCAGGATGACGCCACACTTTGCTATCAGAAATACAACCACGACGTGACCACATCTGTTTCTCCTCCTCATCCGCGGCTGTTTGTAAGGCAGCGCCATGATTCAGAGAGAGAGGTGACCTATGGGCCAGACGAGAAGCAGACACGGCAGCATGTTCAGCCGCTGCATCTGCCCAGAAACATCTCGGATTTTGTTGGTAATACAATATCCATTACTATGATTCCAAACTGAGTTTTAGACGAACTCAACAAAGGGCGACGTGATGACGTTTCCATCCCACTGGTCGTAAACGTGACGTCACAACTCTGCGCCCACGCAAGCTTGCTAATGGTTTAGCAGCGACGCTAGGCTGCAGAGACGTCTCTTCTCATTGTGTGAAAATGTCTCGAGTCCAGATGCTGAGAGCGACGATGAAGCAGCGACTAACTGCGGCTGTTGAAGAGATATTCGGGCTGTTTGAAAGAACGATAGCAGAGTACGAGGAGGAAGTTTCTCGTTCACAACAGGAGAACGACCGACAACGGAAACTACTGGACGCTGTTTTGAACCCTGAAATCCGGTTACACAGAGCAGGTTTGTTCACTTCAATCGATATTTTCACGTTATTCACACATAGTTTGTTTATTTGTATCGATCGATCCACGTTGCTATTCCTTTTCTCGTCAACGTGGCTCAAAGGGTTTGGTAGTACTCGACCCTCTCTACACCATGAACACGGAGTCTTGACTTGCCTCCTGACACTCCTGGCCTCTGGTGACTCGGATGGTTCGTAATATGAACTAAATGTTATCGATCAGCTGCGCCACCATGTAGACTACTCCTTGTTTTCATTTACACACTTCAAACGTCAGGGGGCGGAGTCAGTAATCCTATCTTGTTTGACCAACTCAAGATTCAAGAAGTTTAATTGTCACATACACACACGAGGTGTGTAGTGAAATGCAAAGTGGCAATGCTCAGCAGAATGTGCAAAATAACAGGTTCACACTATTTACAATAACCAACACAATATTTACAATGTCACAGTTTTTTAAGAGCTCTATATAAAAAAACAACACAATATTTACAATAAGAGCACTTTATAAAAATAGTAAAAAGGGAAATTGTATGTATAATATAATATAAATTATAAATTATGTGTAGTCGTTACCTTAGTGTGTGTGTGTGTGTGTGTGTGTGTGTGCATAAGAGGGGCAGTGTGTGTGTCTTGGTGGGGGCCTTGGTGAGGTCAGAGTTCACAGTCCTGATGGCCTGAGGAAAGAAACTCCGTCTCAGTCTCTCTGTTTTGGCAGCGTGACTACGGAGGCGCTTGCCTGACCGCAGCAGCTGAAACAGTCCGTTGTTGGGGTGGTGAGGATCCTTCATGATCCTGCAGGCTCTGGTTCTGCACCTCCTGGTGTACAAGTCCTGCAGGGTGGGGAGTGTAGTTCCAATAGTGCCTTCAGCCGAACGCACTACTCTCTGCAGAGCCTTCCTGTCCTGAGCGGAGCTGTTGCCAAACCAGGCAGTGATGCTTCCTGTCAGGATGCTCTCTACAGCTCCAGAGTAGAAGGACTGAAGGATCCTCCGGGAGACACACTGATATATTACACACAATATAAGGTCCAATAACAAAAACACAGATCTGTTTGAGCATGTTTGGAATAAAAGCTTATATTTTCCTTTTTTTCCTGTGCTGTTTTACCTGGTTTACCCAAGGTCCTGTTGTATGTTTAAAACCGTAACAGTGAATGCGTCTCCTAGCAACCGTGGAAACATCTTGACATATATTCAAGATACTTTATTATTTCAATGAATTTGTTAAATAAAAATAATTTAGAAAATAAAATTATATTGTGTCATCAAATAATTTGTCAAATAAGTTGTAACCGTTTTCTAAAAGCAATACGGCACTTGAGGTCTTGCTGGACACATGGTTAAATGGGGTTGCCTAGCAACGCTCTGAACCGTGACTGTATCCCCGATACAGCCTACATCATTTTATATTTTTTATTTTCTATTAACGTTACATTTTATGTCTGATAGTGTAGGGTCTAGGGTAGGGCTGCCCCCTGAAAGTCGACGAGTCGAATCATCTGTCGGAGACCCGTCAGTCGACTGAGATTCTTCAAGTCGAGCAGTCGTTTTTTTTTTTGTCAGTCAGTGTGCATTAAAATAACAGGATAAAACAGATAGAAGCTTACAAAAATTCACGGGGATAACATTTCAATGAGGAATTATAAGTGGAAACTATATTTTTATATTCTATTTAAAAAAATCCATGTGACAAACATGCGCTGGTATATGAAACGGTGGCAGATCTGGCCGAGAGTCTGTATCAAAACATTGCGCAAGGCCCAGCGCAAATGGAACGTGAGGACAGCAGCACGGAAACTGAGCCTCCTCCAAAAACAATGACAAGGAGAAGGAGATAGCCGCTGCTATAGATGCTGCTGATGCTGCTGCGGATGTCAGCTGATCAAGAAGAAGAGGGACTGTCACTGATTCAGAACGAAATTAAGACATACTTGCAGGATCAAACAACAGATGATGCGGGGCCACTGAACTGGTGGAGAAGAAACGACGACCGCTATCCAAAGCTGTCCACAGCAGCCAAACGTGTACTCTGCATCCCCTCCACGTCTACACCATCGGAGCGAATATTCTCAAAGGCCGGCTTCATCGTTAACAAGACCCGAAGTTCACTTCTCCCAAGTAATGTGGACAAACTAGTTTTCCTCTCCCACAACATGTCAAGGCTGAATAAGAACACTGCATAACATGGGAAAGTAAGACCACCTGAAGACGAGAAGTTATTATTTCAAAGCGCCGTGAATGCCGTGAATTTATTTAAACGGGTACGCTCGGTTTCGGTTTCATTTGTTTATTCATTTACACGTTGTTTTTCATGTTTAAACTAAAGTGAAAAAAAAAAAAAAAAAGGCTATAAGAGCTTGATTTAAACAATAATACATGTGTGCTGTCTGTCTCATTATTGCGACAAATTCATAGATTCAAGATTCAAGAAGTTTAATTGTCACATACACACACGAGGTGTGTAGTGAAATGCAAAGTGGCAATGCTCAGCAGAAATGTGCAAAATAACAGGTTCACACTATTTACAATAACCAGCACAATATTTACAATGTCACAGTTTTTTAAGAGCTCTATTTAAAAAACAACACAATATTTACAATAAGAGCACTTTATAAAAAAATATAGTAAAAAAAGGGAAAATTGTATGTATAATATAATATAAATTATAAATTATGTGTAGTCTTTACCTAAGTGTGTGTGTGTGCATAAGAGGGGCAGTGTGTGTGTCTTGGTGGGGGCCCTGGTGAGGTCAGAGTTCACAGTCCTGATGGCCTGAGGAAAGAAACTCCGTCTCAGTCTCTGTTTTGGCAGCGTGACTGCGGAGGCGCTTGCCTGACCGCAGCAGCTGAAACAGTCCGTTGTTGGGGTGGTGAGGATCCTTCATGATCCTGCAGGCTCTGGTTCTGCACCTCCTGGTGTACAAGTCCTGCAGGGTGGGGAGTGTAGTTCCACTACTCTCTGCAGAGCCTTCCTGTCCTGAGCGGAGCTGCTGCCAAACCAGGCAGTGATGCTTCCTGTCAGGATGCTCTCCACAGCTCCAGAGTAGAAGGACTGAAGGATCCTCCGGGAGACTTTAAATTTCCTCAGCTGCCTGAGGTGGTAAAGGCGCTGCCTCGCCTTCCTCACCAGAGTGTCTGTGTGTGAGGACCATGTCAGATCATCAGTGATGTGGACTCCCAGGTATTTATACCTGTTCACCCTCTCCACAGTAGTCCCATTAATCCCCAATGGTGAGTACGTCCTCTGTTGTTGTAGTAGCCCGACATTACGCCTATATGTCGGCAATTCAAATTGGCCGCAATTCAAATCTTGCATCATATGCAGCTGTCTTTTATTGATTCTTAAATGCTCAAAAATGTGTTCCCATGACTCTGTTGCATGTTAATGTTGTCGAAATCATCACTGAAACTCATGCCAATGGATTTTCTGATTGCCATATTATTATATATATATAAAAAAAAAAATGAAAAAAAAGGAACGAATAGTCGAATCGTCATATTGAACGGCCGAATCCGATTCGACTGACAAAATTCTGAGTCGGGTACAGCCCTAGTCTGGGGTAATAGTGTTGAACTTTAGGATGGCGGAACCTTGTTTGAAAATCATTGCGTTTCAGTCGGATCAGTGTTGCGGGAGTACTGATTAAGCTTCAACTGTGGTTTAGCCTGATATCTAGCTTGCCCCGAGGCAGGCTAGTTTGGAAGCATAAGTTGCCACAGCAACTTAGCTTGAACTATGCTGAGCTTGCTTTGTGGAACCGAATAAGCCTGAAAATGAGCCAGACTAAGCGAAATAAGCCTGGATAAGTGGTAAGCTCGCTTCGTGGAACACCCCTCTGGCCTCTGGTGACTCGGATGGTTCGTAATATGAACTAAATGTTATCGATCAGCTGCGCCACCATGTAGACTACTCCTTGTTTTAATTTACACACTTCAAACGCCAGGGGGCGGAGTCAGTAATCCTAGCTTGTTTGACCAATTGATATATTACACACAATATGAGCTCCAATAACACAGAAACACAGATCTGTTTGAGCATGTTTGGAATAAAAGCTTATATTTTCCTTTTTTTCTTGTGCTGTTTTACCTGGTTTACCCAAGGTCCTGTTGTATGTTTAAAACCTCAAACATTTGGATGATTTTCAGCTTATTTATACTTTTTACTTAAAAGTGAGCTGGATGAATTGTTGCAACATATTAAAAAACTGTGCTGATATACACAGATATAACGATATGAAGATATCAATTTGAGTCTAGATAGCACAAATAAGATTTTAAAAATCAACTTGCCTCTTTTGCAACTGGCCTCTTTTGGTAGAATGACCAATGAATAGTTGTTTGGTCAAACTCACTAACATTCAATTACCTCCTTGGAAATACTTCATTTCATCAGTTCCATTTTTAGATTAGATCAGCCTACATCTGTCCAAAAGGATTCACTGGATACGAGGAACAAGAGATGGACGATGGTTTCTTTTGCTTCTACAGCCTCTTTACATGTAATCTTTCTAGTACATGCTTTACAGGGTGATTCCTTTGCAGCATGTTAAATGATACTTTATTTATTTTATCATTAATGTAATATGTATTGGTAGTTAAAGCTCTCTTCCACTAAATACCCTCAAAGACCAGAACACTGTTGACAATGGAACATAACTAAACGTATTTCTTATCAATCTGTTTTAGCACATTGATGTCCCCAGGGGCACGTCAGGGGCTTTTCTCCGGGGCTGCAGCTGGACCCGAGTCCCACAACGGGAAAATGGAAAGCAGGGAAATCGAAGTAGAGGACACTCCATCGAACTTTAAATCGATGTGTATTTACAGACCTGCAAACTGCCAGTTATTTGTGTTGTATGCGTGGCACAAACTAAACCTACAAACTAGGGCTGGGCAATAAGTAAATAATAACCTTTATCATGATCATTTCACCCTCAGGTCTCCCTAAAAAGGCACTCAGACAGCTACAGCTCATTCACAACGCTGCTGCTAGACTACTAACAAAGACCAAAAAGTTTGACCACATCACTCCAATTCTCAGATGCCTGCATTGGCTTGCAGCGTGTCAGAGAATTGACTAAGTTCGAATATATTCGAATATCTATTACAATTTTAAATGTTGAATTACATGTCAAAATTCTACCAACTTTATAACTTTGCGTTATTGCGCGTTGTGTCCACAAGAGGGCAAACCAATACAACGAGAGACATAACTAGTATAGGTAAATTTTATTTGAACAAACATGAACACACGCAGTCAAGTTGGAAAAAAAACGTTAGCATCAACAAGGCTTTTAAAATCTACATACACACTTTTATAATGGTTGTTTAAATAAAACATAGCTTGCATACAACTTTGTCTCGAGGTTCCACAATTTTGCCGTTCACTGACCAAAAACCGAAGTACTTCCAAACGGGGCTTTTCTGATTACTCGGAGTGCTAATCACTCTCTCCGTGGCCGAGCTTGTTCCCGAACTCTCTGCCATTCTGTTATTGAATTATTGGCTCTTTTCAGCTCAAAGAATATGGCTACATTTTATTTTCAATCCGCTATTAAATGAACGTGCCGTCACGTGTCCGTCCAGTACAAGCAAAGCAACGACCCGTATGCAGCGACTTCATTTTCAACAGAGGAGACGCTAAAATGCGAGATTTATTTTTGGTTTAACACAATTAGTGATGGGAAGACCAACTCTTTCGAGCCGTCCGATAGAAATTAATCGATTCTGAATCGATTCATTATGATTCACCAACAAAAACATACCATACTATGTGAGGTTTGAACCTACAATCCTCAGCATGAGAGTCTGATGCTCTACTAACTGAGGTAAACTGGTAATGGAATCACATGAGCGCCACCCCTGTCAAACCAGACGTGCAAATAACCACATATACCATAACAAAAACACCAACTAACCCACAGGTTAATGACAATAATAATATTTATAGTATTTACACAGAGTATTGCTATTGATTTCATTTTATTTAGTGTGCTCTTGACTGACTTTTTCTAATAGAGACAGTTTTGTTGACCAATGTTAAATGGCTTATTGTTTACCAAATTACCAGTTAATTTATTAAACAACATCTTAAACAACAAAAACTGTTGTCAATGTGTCCAGAATAGGTCGCTACATTATTACATTGGCCTTTCTCACGATCCAATATGGGTTCTTGATCCGGCGGGTACGCGGCAGTAGTCTCTCTTGTTCATCGGACGTGAACCGCTTGGTTTAAGTTTAAGAAGTTTGGACATCTCGAACATCTGCTCTCTCGGCTCGCAAGATGTCCGATGTGCTCTCTCGGTGAGCGATTCGCGAACCGTTCAGTCTCTATCAGACTTCTCGGACATCGGAGATCTCGCGAGCCGAGAGAGCATGAACGAGAACCGATGAACGAGAGAGACTACTTCCGCGTACCCGCTGGATCAAGGAGCCATATTGGATTGTGAAAAAGGCCAATGTAATAATGTAGCAATGTATTACATTCTATATACATTGACAACAGTTTTTGTAATGTTTATGATGTTTGATTAGATTATTGTTTTTTTAAAATATTTTTTTTTTTTCTGACGCTGCTATAACCGCTGCTGAATCGATTCAGTTGCGTGTGCGAGTTGAATCAACTCACTCACTTAACTGATTCGGTTCTTTTGAACGGTTCGCGAATCGGCCATCACTAAACACAACCCAAGTTGAAAGGAAAACAAGACACTTTTATCTGCGATAAAGAGACGCTGCATTTTTTTTTTCGAATGTCTTTTTTTTTTTACAATTCGAATATCGGACCATCGTTTGACAGCCCTACAAGTCACTAAATGGTCTAGGCCCAAGAACATCGCTGACATACTATCTCAATATGAACCCTCCAGACCCCTCAGGTCAACTGGGACAGGTCTGATAACCCAGAGTCAAAACCAAACAGGTTGAAGCAGCGTTGAGCTACTATGCAACAAATAGGTGGAACAAACTTCCAGAAAAACTGAGACTTGCTCCCACAATAACTACTTTTAAGTCCAGACTAAAAATGTTTGTTTGTTCACCTGCTGAACTCTAAACTTGTACTACGACTTTTATTCCTTTTGCACTGTAATTTAATTTTTTTTTTAAATGTCTTTATAAATGTCCTGGTCTTAAATGTCTTTTAATGCCTCATGTAAAGCTCTTTGAACTGCCTTATATATGAAAGGTGCTACGATACAAATAAACTTGACGTGCCATTTGTCACGGTGACAATAAATACAACGATAATCAGATGGCTGAAATGTCAGGCCAGAAATTGACCTCTATCATTCTAGACTTTAGACTTTAAGACTTTAATTATTTAATTTGATTCAAGATTTAATTATCAAGTGTTCACTTGGATTCTGCAGCGACTGTGTTGACTGATAATGTTCATCAGAAGTTCTCCTCCTTTCTCCTCTTGTCTCGAGTCATCTCGTCTGTCTATTTCAATAAAAAAAGAAAACAACACACAACCTTTGGCTTATTAAAAGCAGAATTAAGTTTATGCCACGTTCCAATGTTGTTGTTCAGCAGGAAAACAAAGCGTGGCACCGTAGCAGTTCAATATTGAAGAATGAATTCACGTGAGATACTGTTTTGTTGTACGGGTGTAATTATGGTAGAGAAGCAATTTGGCCCAAAGACGGCAGAGTGACGCCGTCAGACTGAAGCTCAACCTGTTTACGATTGTACTTCATATAATAAGTCATCATAGGGCGGCACGGTTATCAATTGTAATTGCCGATGAATTGTGTGATTACATGATCAATAGATTTGCAATTAAATGCATATTTCATGTTGCTATATACTGTATTCACAGCTGATAACGGATGTGTAGTGATGAACCTGCAGCCCCAGGCAGACAGAGCGTCTCTCAACCCTTCACAAACCTAACTCTAACCCTTTTGGTAAATACACCGCAATGCTTCAGTTATCTCCGTTTGCCTTGAGGAGCTTGCTGGGCGTTACAGAGTGAACCAGTAAGGGTTGTCTAACTCACTGGGACCCGTTCAGAGCAGTTTAAATCTAAGTTAGAAATACATGATTTGGAGTATTAAATGAAATGATCGTGATTGTAATCTTGATTTATTGTGCAGCCCTAAGTCATAATAAGTCGTGGTTTGACCATAAAATATGTGTGTGGTGAGTAAGAGTGAAAATGAGTGTGACTGATGTGTTTTTTTTTACCAACAGTTAAAGAATCTCTTGGACATTATCAAGTATTGTGTTGGCAATGTAGATTTTTATCAATTTGTATGTCTCTGCTGTCGACAGACTAATGCTGACAGGCTTTGAGACTGCTAGCATCGCTAGTGAGTTAGCACTACCCTGCTAGTTTCAAGTTCAAGTTTCAAGTTTTATTGTCATATTCTTGGTAACAATGCAAACATCATTACCAGTAATGATATTCAGAGCCAACTCAACTCAGAGCCAACTCAACTTTACATAGTAAGTAAAATAAAATGAAACAGTATTCAAACAGTAATAAAGAAGCAGTGTAGTATAAATACTATAAAAGTATTTACCTAAAGAAAAAAAGAGGTCTGCAATGCAATGTACTTTTTCTACAATTTTATTTCATTTGCAATATTTTGGCCCCATAGGAATGCATTTTAAAAAGATATGTTTCACTTTCGCTTTGACAATGGCTCTGTGTCTAAAAGCCACTAGATGGAGTCAGAGACTGTCAAATGCACTGTCACCTGGCCATCACCATTGATAGTGCTGTGGTGACGTCAACTCGGACTGCGAGGAATCTGGGTGTGACCCTGGACGACCAACTGTCGTTCTCGGCAAACATCGCATCAGTGACACTCTCCTGCAGATTCCTCCTCTACAACATCAGGAGGATTCGCCACTTCCTCACTGACAAGGCAGCGCAGGGGCTCATCCAGGCTCTTGTCATCTCCCACCTGGACTACTGCAACTCCCTCCTTGCTGGTGCCCCGGCGTCTGCCATCAGACCTCTGGAGCTTGTTCAGAAAGCTGCAGCTCGTCTGGTGTTCAACCGCCCCAAGTTCTCCCATACAACTACCCTTCTCCGTTCTCTACACTGGCTCCCTGTAGCAGCTCATCCAGTTCAAGACCCTGGTGCTAGCCTATAGGGCAGTGAAAGGAACAGCTCCTTCTTACCTCCAGGCTATGGTCAAGCCTTACACCCCCGCCTGACCACTTCGCTCTGCTGCCTCGAGGCGACTGGTTGCCCCGTCGCTCAGAGGTCCCTGCGGCCGATCTACACGGTCACGGCTCTTCTCTGTCCTGGACCCGCAGTGGTGGAATGAACTCCCCACTGATGTCAGGACAGCAAAGTCGCTGCCCATCTTTCGCCGCAGGCTGAAAACCCACCTCTTCAGGAAACACTACCCTGACCCTTCCCCTTAGCCTTGCCTATTTGTCGTCAATTATGTGTCTGAGCTCTTGTTTATTGGCTCTTGTTCATTTGATACACTTATTTGTCTTAGCTCTTGTTTATTTGATTCTCTTATTTGTCTCATTTGTTTAAGATAAAGTAGGTTGCTAACTTATTGCACTCTTAACTTAACACTAGTTATGCTCTTAGTTGCTTGTTTAGGAAGGAAATGCACTTACGATTTCTGGTGACTAGTAGTTTTCTTGCCTACCTATGTTGAATGCACTTATTGTAAGTTGCTTTGGATAAAAACATCTGCTAAATGACTGTAATGTAATGTAAAATGTGACCCTGGCTGTCTTTCACAATGTCCAGAGACCAGAGACTCAGTTTGTGGTTTACTGTTGGATGAATGAATAGAAAATACAAAGCTGGACATGAAATATGTCTATTTGAAAATATGACATTTTGATTTGATGGAGGGAGTTTCCATACAAATAATCATTAAAACTATTTACTTTTAATACTTAAAACTTTTAATACTTTCAATATGTTTAATACTATGATTTCTATTACAATTGTCAATACTATTACTACTACTACTGCAGCTGTAAATGCTACTACTATTTCTGCTACTACTACTGCTGGTGCTGCTAGTACTTCTGCTTTTACTACTTCTACTACTACAATTTCTTAACACTATCTGTCTATCTGTCTATCTATCTACTGTATGTCTGGTTCATCCATACCTCCAGATGTCCAGCAGCTGCTGGTCAGTAGAGAAGAGGTTCCCCCTGAGCAGCAGCAGTGGAGCCCCAGTCTGGACCAGGAGGACCCAGAGCCCCCACACATTAAAGAGGAACAGGAGGAACTCTGGACCAGTCGGGAGGGAGAGCAGCTTCAAGGCCTGGAGGAGGCTGATATCACCAAGTTCACATTCACTCCTGTCCCTGTGAAGAGTGAAGATGATGAAGAGGAACCTCAGTCCTCACAGCTTCATCAAAGCCAAAGTGAGGAGAACAGAGAGGCAGAGCCTCTAGCCAGCACCTCAACTGAACAGCACAAGCTGGACATGAAATATGTCTACATTTTGATTTGATTGAGAAAGTTTCCATACAAATAAATATTACAACTATGTATTCTATGACATTTTTCAATACTATTACTACTACTGCAGCTGTAAATGCTACTACTATTTATGCTAATACTTAAACCTCTACTACTGCTAGTGCTACTGCTACTGCTTTTACTCCTACTACTACTTCTGCTAATACTTCAACTATTACTACTTCTGCTACTACTATTTTTGCTGCTACTACTACATTTTACCACTTAGTGCTTATGCTTGTACTACTACTACTTCTGCTACTACTACTTCAGCTACTACTGCTGCTGCTAGTACTTCTGCTTTTACTGCTTCTACTACTACAATGTCTTAACACAGAATCTTCCTAACTAAATTGACTTAAAAAAAAACAAAAAAAACTTTTAAGCTAAAGAAGCACACAATTTTTCTTCAGAAAATTTAACCTTTTCTAGTAGTAATATTATTCCTTATTCTTCCACCCAAAACTTCAGCACTCAACTACCTTCACACCATTTAAGCGATCAACGCAATTCAAACTTTCAGCATAGTCTGGAATGACGATCTGTCATTTAAATTTTTGATTACACTTTTACTTTTTCTGCAATTGAATTTTATTTGCAATATTTCAGCACCATAGGTATGCGCTATAAAAATATATGTTTCACTTTCACTCACTTTCAAGCCACTAGATGGAGTCAGAGACTGTCAAATGTGACCCTGGCTGTCTTTCACAACGTCCAGAGACCAGCGACTCAGTTTGTGGTTTACTGATGGATGGATGAATGAATAGGAAATACAAAGCTGGAAATGAAATATGTCTACATTTTGATTTGATCGAGAACGTTTCCATACAAATATATATTACAATTATGTATTCTATTACATTTTTCAATACTATTACTACTACTACTGCAGCTGTAAATGCTACTAATATTTCTGCTAATACTTCAACTACTGCTACTACTTTTGCTACTACTACTGCTGGTGCTGCTAGTACTTCTGCTTTTACTACTTCTACTACAATTTCTTAACTCTCTCTCTCTCTCTCTCTCTATCAGCCATACCTCCAGATGTCCAGCAGCTGCTGGTCAGTAGAGAAGAGGTTCCCCCTGAGCAGCAGCAGTGGAGCCCCAGTCTGGACCAGGAGGACCCAGAGCCCCCACACATTAAAGAGGAACAGGAGGAACTCTGGACCAGTCAGGAGGGAGAGCAGCTTCAAGGACTGGAGGAGGCTGATATCACCAAGTTCCCATTCACTCCTGTCCCTGTGAAGAGTGAAGATGATGAAGAGGAACCTCAGTCCTCACAGCTTCATCAAAGCCAAAGTGAGGAGAACAGAGAGACAGAGCCTCTAGCCAGCACCTCAACTGAACAAATGAAAACAGAAGCTGATGGAGAGGACTGTGGAGGACCAGAACCAGCCAGTTACTTTGATCCAGCTAGTGATTTACAACCAACTAGTGATGACCAGCTCCTCTCTTCACACTCTTCTGAAACTGAGACTGAAGACAGTGATGATGACTGGAAGGAGACAAGAGAACCTCAGTCAGGATTAGACACACTGAAAAACAATGAGACCCTTGTAAATGATATGAGATCCCATAGTGGGGAAAAAAACATTGCTTGTTCAGTTTGTGGTAAAACATTTAGCTGCCATAGAAACCTGAGGACCCACACAAGGATTCATACAGGGGAGAAACCTCATAGCTGTTCAGTTTGTGGTAAAACATTTCGCTTCTATGGAAACCAGAGGAGACACACAATGATTCATACAGGGGAGAAACCATATAGCTGTTCAGATTGTGGTAAAACATTTAGCTGCCGTGGAAACCTGAGGAGCCACACAATGATTCATACAGGGGAGAAACCTTATAGCTGTTCAGTTTGTGGTAAAACATTTCGCTTCCATGAAAAACTGAAGATACACACAAGGATTCATACAGGGGAAAAACCTTATAGCTGTTCAGTTTGTAAGAAAAGTTTTACCCAGGAATCAACAATGCATACACACATGAAAACCCACACTGAGGACAAATCCATTGGTTGTTCAGTTTGTGGTAAAACATTTAGTTACCGTAAAAGCCTGAGGAGCCACATGAGGATTCATACAGGGGAGAAACCTTACAGCTGTTCAGTTTGTAAGAAAAGTTTTACCCAGAATTCAACAATGCATACACACATGAAAACACACACTGAGGACAAACGCCTTAGTTGTTCAGTTTGCGGTAAAACATTTAGTTGCCTTAGAAACCTGAGGAGCCACACAAGGATTCATACAGGGGAGAAACCTTACAGCTGTTCAGTTTGTAAGAAAAGTTTTACCCAGAATTCAACAATGCATGCACACATGAAAACACACACTGAGGACAAACGCCTTAGTTGTTCAGTTTGCGGTAAAACATTTAGTTGCCTTAGAAACGTGAGGAGCCACATGAGGATTCATACAGGGGAGAAACCTTATAGCTGTTCAGTTTGTAAGAAAAGTTTTACCCAGAAATCAAGAATGCATACACACATGAAAACACACACTGAGGACAAACCCTTTAGTTGTTCAGTTTGTGGTAAAACATTTCACTTCCATGAAAACTTCAAGATACACACAAGGATTCATACAGGGGAGAAACCTTATAGCTGTTCAGTTTGTGGGAAAAGTTTTACCCAGAATTCAGCAATGCATAGACACATGAAAACTCACACTAGGGACAAACCCCATAGTTCAGTTTCTGGTTAAAGATTTATCTTTTCTTCAGATATAGACAAACACATGATCAGTCATACTGGGGTAAAACCCTTTATTTGCTCAACATGTGGGAAAGGTTTTGGGTTGAAAGGTTCTGGGGGGTGTTCCACAAAGCGAGCTTACCACCTCGGCCAGGCTTATTTCACTTAGTCTGGCTGATTTTCAGGTTTATTCGGTTTCACAAAGCAAGCTCAGCATAGTTCAAGTTGCCGTGGCAACTTATGCTTCGAAACTAGCCTGCCTTGGGGCAGAATAGCCTTGACTTTATAGAATCGCCTTGAAAAAGCAATTTTGTTCGTGGTGGCGTTGGCTCACAGAACATCTGATGTGGTGCACATTTACAGTTTTTTTCAGCATTGGCCAAAACTGAAGTCACATTGTCAAAACTCTTAACACAGTTAATGAAACAGAAGTCTATGTGGACCAAACTGTTAATCAGTTTTCATTGCTTTCACACAGAATGCATTCAATGACCACATTCTCCAAAATCCATGAACTCTTTTCTCATTCATACTCCACCACACTATATATTTGCAGCACATTTTTCAAATGCTAACACACTGTTTTCAAAACTGTTAAAAACACATTCAAAACAGGATGATGGCAAATTTCGTGCAACCACATTGAAATATATCTTAGCAGAGTATTTACAATAAAATGAAATAATAATCATTCCAAACACAGCTGAAAGCCGACCCAGGTGTCCTGTTTTTAGTGTCGTTACCAAACAGACAAAAGGTGATGGCTTTGGAATGACTTTGTTTGGAAACATGGATCAAGGAAGACAGGTTGGTGGGGAAAGAAGAGTGGCAGGGAGAGGGAGAATGGAGGACAAAGGAGAGGAAGACCAAGAGCGGTGGTCTCTGATGAGATAAGGGTCATTATTGACCATGTTGTAAACCATGGTCTTTTTGAGAGAGGCTGGTTTACTGTAAGGGTGCAACCAAATCTGCAGCATTCAACAGTTGCATCAATAGTACGAATGTTCCGACGAAACAACAAGTGAGATGTGAATCCAGCAATGATAGTTGAACTACATATTACAGTACAATACAGTATGTTTACATTTTTACATGTACTGACATTTTGAAATATATTTTGTGTTTTAGGATCCAAAGGTTTTGTTTTTTTATTTCAACTTTTTATTTTTCACAAGTACAGTAAATTACGATTTGAAGCAAGTTGCTGCGTTTCTGATTCATTCTTGTTACATACTTACTGGTTACATACATTACTTTAGTACAGTCAATAAAGTGAAAAGGTGTTAGTCTTATTCTATAATGAAATACTGATTAATGTGAAAAATCATTCAAACTTCAAAGATAAAAGTTCATTTATGCAATGCTCCCTGTTGTTAGTGTTTTTCAGGTTAGTGTGTTATGAGTGACTGTATGCTGAGTGAGAACTGTTGCCAGTGTTTTAGTGGAAGGAGCTTATTATTATTATTATTATTATTATTATTATTTTGAGACACGTGTTTTGGTGGTTTGAGTGAGTTGTGGAGGTGAGATTAACTGTTTGGCCAAGATACATGTTGGTAATGCAGACTGTATGAAGAGTTTTGAAAAAGTGGCTTCAGTATTGACCGAGGTTAGTTAGCAACAGAGAGGCAAAGCCTCTAGCCAGCACCTCAACTGAACAGATCTGGGATATCATTTCCCCAGGAAATATCTTTTAGTTACTTATTTTGTGGTAAACGATTTGGCCAAAAGAGACACTTGCAGGCACACATGAGACTCCAAACAGGGGAGAAACCCTATAGTTGCTCAGCCGGTACACAGGGCCACTGCCACGCCCGCTGCTCTGTCAGATGTGTACTCTTTCTCTCACACTCCCAGAGCTGCGAGGCGGGGCGGTGGTACTGGTCTGCTAATTTCCACCAAATGGAAATACTCTCTTTTTTTCTATTTCACAATTCTCTCCTTCCTCCTTTGAATTTCATGCTGTCACTGTTTCTCATCCAGTCAAGCTCACCATCGCGGTTGTTTATCGCCCACCAGGCCCTTCTGGTGACTTCCTGGAGGAGCTCGACACACTAGTCTCCCACTTCCCTGACGATGACTCTGGACTCATCCTTCTCGGTGACTTCAACATCCAGACTGAGAAGCTTGACCCTCTTCTTTCGTTCCTCGCCTCCTTCGACCTAGCCCTCTCCCCATCTCCTCCTACCCACAAGGCTGGCAACCAACTGGACCTAAACTTCACCAGACACTGTTCCACTGCCAACCTCTCCGTCACTCCTCTTCATCTCTCTGACCACTACTTCATGTCCTACACTCTCTCTCTCTCCTCTCCCCCCTCACATCCTCCCCCTACCCACATGGTTTCTTCTCAGTCACAATCTCCGCTCGCTCTCCCCCACTGATCTCTCCTCTTCTGTTCTCTCTGCTCTCCCTGCCCCTGAATCGTTTTCTCTTCTATCCCCTGATACTGCCACTGATCTTCTTCTCTCTACTCTGTCCTCCTCTCTGGACCATCTCTGTCCCCTCACCTCCAGGCCTGCACGCCAAACTCCACCTGCCCCTTGGTTGTCGGACTCAGTGCGTACTGAGAGACGGAGCCTGAGAGTGGCTGAGCGCAAATGGAGAAATGGCAACCTCCCGGAGGACCTTCTTACCTTCCAATCTCTCCTTTCCACTTTCTCCTCCTCTCTATCTGCTGCTAAAGCTGCTTTCTTATGCACTAAAATTCAAACTTTTGCCTCCAACCCTAAAAAACTCTTTGAAACTTTCTCTTCTCTCCTCCAACCCCGGGCTGTGGCTCAGGAGGTAGAGCGGGTCGTCCTCTAATCAGAAGATCGGTGGTTCGATCCCCGGCTCCTCCAGTCCGCATGTCGAAGTGTCCTTGGGCAAGACACTGAACCCCAAATTCCCCCCGAAGCTGCGCCTTCGGTGTGTGAATGTGTACAAATGCTTAATTTCCCCTGATGTGCAGGTTGGCACCTTACATGGTAGCTCCCTTCCATCAGTGTGTGAATGGGGTGAATGTGAATGTGAATGTAGTGTAAAGAGCTTTGAGTGGTTGGAAAAGACTAGAAAAGCACTATATAAGTACAGTCCATTTACCCCCTCCGCCCTGACGATTTCGGCAACTTCTTTGACAAGAAGGTTAACGATATCCGATCGTCCTTCCCTCACCCCCCGGCTGGTGCCCTGCGCACCAACCACACCTGTCTGCCTTCTAACACCCTCTCCACCTTCCTCCCCACCTCCCTCCCTATCCCATTTTTCTCCCCTTTCCCCAAACGAGGTCCTTCACCTTGTTACATCTAGCCGCCCCACCACATGCTCCCTTGACCCGGTCCCATCCACTCTGCTGCAGTCTACTGCACCTGAACTCCTTCCCTTCCTGACCCACCTCATCAACACGTCTCTGATGTCTGGATGCTTTCCCTCTGCTTTCAAGACTGCCAGAGTCACCCCCCTTCTGAAGAAACCAACACTTGACCCCTCTGAGGTCAAGAACTACAGACCGGTTTCCCTTCTACCCTTCCTATCAAAAACTCTTGAACGTGCGGTCTTCAATCAACTGTCCTTGTACCTCCACCAGAACAACCTCTTGGATCCCCACCAATCTGGGTTCAAAGCGGGTCACTCGACCGAGACTGCCCTCCTGGCAGTGACGGAGTCGCTCCATGCCGCTAGAGCGAACTCTCTCTCCTCTGTCCTGATACTCCTGGACCTGTCTGCAGCATTTGACACAGTGAACCACCAGATCCTCCTCTCCACCCTTGAGGGGATGGGTGTCTCAGGCTCTGCACTCTCCATGTTTGCATCCTACCTGACGGATCGCTCCTACCAGGTGACGCTGAGAGGGTCTGTGTCAGAACCACGCAGGCTCACTTCTGGGGTTCCGCAAGGCTCGGTTCTGGGTCCTTTTCTTTTTTCCCTCTACACAACATCTCTTGATTCTGTTATCCACTCCCACAACTTTTCCTACCACTGCTATGCAGATGACACCCAGCTGATCCTGTCATTTCCCCCCTCTGACACACAAGTGGAGGCATGCATTGCTGCATGCCTGGCTGACATCTCGGAGTGGATGTCGACGCACCACCTGAAGCTCAACCTGGACAAGACTGAGCAGGTGTTCCTCCCGGGGAAGGGCTGTCCGCACCGAGACCTGGCCATCACCATTGATAATGCTGTGGTGACGTCAACTCGGACTGCGAGGAATCTGGGTGTGACCCTGGACGACCAACTGTTGTTCTCGGCAAACATCGCATCAGTGACACACTCCTGCAGATTCCTCCTCTACAACATCAGGAGGATTCGCCCCTTCCTCACTGACAAGGCAGCGCAGGTGCTCATCCAGGCTCTTGTCATCTCCCACCTGGACTACTGCAACTCCCTCCTTGCTGGTGCCCCGGCGTTTGCCATCAGACCTCTGGAGCTTGTTCAGAAAGCTGCAGCTCGTCTGGTGTTCAACCGCCCCAAGTTCTCCCACACAACTACCCTTCTCCGTTCTCTACACTGGCTCCCTGTAGCAGCTCATCCAGTTCAAGACCCTGCTGCTAGCCTATAGGGCAGTGAAAGGAACAGCTCCTTCCTACCTCCAGGCTATGGTCAAGCCTTACACCCCCGCCCGACCACTTCGCTCTGCTGCCTCGAGGCGACTGGTTGCCCCGTCGCTCAGAGGGCCCTGCGGCCGATCTACACGGTCACGGCTTTTCTCTGTCCTGGCCCCACAGTGGTGGAATGAACTCCCCACTGATGTCAGGACAGCAGAGTTGCTGCCCATCTTTCGCCGCAGGCTGAAAACCCACCTCTTCAGGAAACACTACCCTGACCCGTTCCTCTTAGCCATGCCTATTTGTCGTCAATTATTTGTATGAGCTCTTGTTTATTGGCTCTTGTTTATTTGATACACTTATTTGTCTTAGCTCTTGCTCATTTGATTTTGTTATTTGTCTCATTTGTTTAAGAAAGGTAGGTAGCTAACTTATTGCACTCTTACCTTAGCACTAGTTATGCTCTTAGTTGCTTGTTTAGGAAGGATATGCACTTACGATTTCTGGTGACTAGTAATTTTCTTGCCTACCTATGTTGAATGCACTTATTGCAAGTCGCTTTGGATAAAAGCGTCTGCTAAATGCCTGTAATGTAATGTAATGTAATATATTAAAGAGTTTAAGTCCAAAAATGCAGAAGGCGGGTTCCCAGTTGGTCTGATGTGTTGTCATTGTGAGCAGTAAGTCTCTGGATATGAGGTCTCTACAAGAAACATATTTTGGCAGCATATCAATTATAAAGCCTGGGGGAATGTGCTTGACTTAAAGACATATAGTAATATCTTAAAATATATACTCAGACTAACTGGAAGCCAAAGCAGGGACTTCATATAGAACTGGTGTGTGCTCTTGTCCTTGCTCCAGTTAAAACTGTAGCAGCATGATTCTCTACCACTTGTAACTAGTAACCTTGGAGGAGACCTACTTGAAATTACTTGTAAAAATTAACCAGTTAACTAGTTAGCCAGAGAAGTGCAAAATTGTAAATCACAGTTTAGATAATTGCTTCAATTTCAGTACAATTTACTTTATTTGAACAGGATAATCCACACAGTATCAATATTGCTTTCCATGGAGTCATGGTCAGTTAACTGAATTCATGTAAAGAGTGAAGACACCCACATTTCCTGGTTCCAGCTTTTCAGATTTGTTCATTATTTCTCAATCACAGCACTGTAAATTAATACCCTTAGGATTTTTAGACTCTTGGTCAGAGTAAATAAGGAGTTCGAAAACATATGAGAATGGGTGCTCAATTAAAATAAGAGTATTGGTCATGGAAAGAGTTATTAGTTTGAGCCCTACCTGTCAAAAAAAGAATGCAAATGCCTCTCAGCAACTAGGGGAGTAACATTAAGTCATTTTTTAAAATGTTAGAATGCTGTTAAACTGAAAATGCCAATGAAATCCTGTCACAAGGAAACCACTTGGGCCCAGGTCTACTTCATGATACTAAATAAAATTGTTTTATATGCATTTGGAAAGTAAGATTGCAGTCACTGATGACAACCAATTTCTTTACCTGCAGTTAACTGGGAGCACAGTCTGTCTTTGCTGTCTTGTAACACATAAATAAAGCTTCTGTTTCATCCTAACTGTAAATACTCCTCATAACAGCTGCAAAGCCTAAAGCCTCTCACGCCCTGTCATTTTGCACTCTGCAGCTAATGTACCTGTAGATGGTGCTGCAGGTTGTGGCCCTAGACCTGCTTGTGTTCTGCTGATCAGGGTCTGAAAATAAAAGAACACTAATGTGAAGATTGAAAAACTAAAGGGCATAGCATTAATATAGATCCCCTAATGTGATCATGCTTTAAACTCTGAGAAGTAATAGCATTTCAATGACAAGTAATCACAGTAGTATTACACTGCATTTGTTATTTAAAAAGGTATCAACCTATACGTATGCCATTTCTTTCTTTCCTCAGCATTGCAACATAACAAACTGTGATATAAATCAAATGGTGTTATCAGCACACACTTTATTTAATTGACTTTGACTTGAGTGAATGTGACACCCGACATTCATTATCTTCGCATTTGAAAACCAAATTTTAGAATAACATTGTAGTACAACTGTATGAATGACTTGCTTAAAAAACATTAATAAAGAACACCAAATAGTTCACCTTCAGAAATATTGAGAGATTAATCAAGGAAACGTTGCGAATTAATGCAAAAAGCCGGTCATGGAAATGGTAATTCTAGCGAGTCTAATACAACATTGACGAATATTAACATTCATAAACTATGAACTTCAGAATCTCACTGGCAAACAGCGGCACCTAACGTGGCAGATACTAAATACATAATAAAGAATAATATTGAAAGTAAAAAAATCAATAATAAAGTAAAGAATAATAATAACAATAAAATAAAAAGAATATGTGCCATATATACAGCGGCAGGTCTATGGTGGCAGAAGTGCCACTGCTAGCTGACGCTGCCACGATTTGATCTTGCTGTTTCTCCGGATTTTGTTGGTAATACAATATCCATTACTATAATTCCAAACTGAGTTTTAGACGAACTCAACAAAGGGCGACGTGATGACGTTTCCATCCCACTGGTCGTAAACGTGACGTCACAACTCTGCGCCCACGCAAGCTTGCTAATGGTTTAGCTGCGACGCTAGGCTGCAGAGACGTCTCTTCTCATTGTGTGAAAATGTCTCGAGTCCAGATGCTGAGAGCGACGATGAAGCAGCGACTAACTGCGGCTGTTGAAGAGATATTCGGGCTGTTTGAAAGAACGATAGCAGAGTACGAGGAGGAAGTTTCTCGTTCACAACAGGAGAACGACCGACAACGGAAACTACTGGACGCTGTTTTGAACCCTGAAATCCGGTTACACAGAGCAGGTTTGTTCACTTCAATCGATATTTTCACGTTATTCACACATAGTTTGTTTATTTGTATCGATCGATCCACGTTGCTATTCCTTTTCTCGTCAACGTGGCTCAAAGGGTTTGGTAGTACTCGACCCTCTCTACACCATGAACACGGAGTCTTGACTTGCCTCCTGACACTCCTGGCCTCTGGTGACTCGGATGGTTCGTAATATGAACTAAATGTTATCGATCAGCTGCGCCACCATGTAGACTACTCCTTGTTTTCATTTACACACTTCAAACGCCAGGGGGCGGAGTCAGTAATCCTAGCTTGTTTGACCAACTGATATATTACACACAATATAAGCTCCAATAACAGAAACACAGATCTGTTTGAACATGTTTGGAATAAAAGCTTATATTTTCCTTTTTTTCGTGTGCTGTTTTACCTGGTTTACCCAAGGTCCTGTTGTATGTTTAAAACCTCAAACATTTGGATGATTTTCAGCTTATTTATACTTTTTACTTAGAAGTGAGCTGGATGAATTGTTGCAACTTTAAAACTCTGTGCTGATATACACAGATATAACGATATGAAGATATCAATTTGAGTCTAGATAGCACAAATAAGATTTTAAAAATCAACTTGCCTCTTTTGCAACTGGCCTCTTTTGGTAGAATGACCAATGAATAGTTGTTTGGTCAAACTCACTAACATTCAATTACCTCCTTGGAAATACTTAATTTCATCAGTTCCATTTTTAGATTAGATCAGCCTACATCTGTCCAAAAGGATTCACTGGATACGAGGAACAAGAGATGGACGATGGTTTCTTTTGCTTCTACAGCCTCTTTACATGTAATCTTTCTAGTACATGCTTTACAGGGTGATTCCTTTGCAGCATGTTAAATGATACTTTCTTTATTTTATCATTAATGTAATATGTATTGGTAGTTAAAGCTCTCTTCCACTAAATACCCTCAAAGACCAGAACACTGTTGACAATGGAACATAACTAAACGTATTTCTTATCAATCTGTTTTAGCACATTGATGTCCCCAGGGGCACGTCAGGGGCTTTTCTCCGGGGCTGCAGCTGGACCCGAGTCCCACAACGGGAAAATGGAAAGCAGGGAAATCGAAGTAGAGGACACTCCATCGAACTTTAAATCGATGTGTATTTACAGACCTGCAAACTGCCAGTTATTTGTGTTGTATGCGTGGCACAAACTAAACCTACAAACTAGGGCTGGGCAATAAGTAAATAATAACCTTTATCATGATCATTTCACCCTCAGGTCTCCCTAAAAAGGCACTCAGACAGCTACAGCTCATTCACAACGCTGCTGCTAGACTACTAACAAAGACCAAAAAGTTTGACCACATCACTCCAATTCTCAGATGCCTGCATTGGCTTGCAGCGTGTCAGAGAATTGACTAAGTTCGAATATATTCGAATATCTATTACAATTTTAAATGTTGAATTACATGTCAAAATTTTACCAACTTTATAACTTTGCGTTATTGCGCGTTGTGTCCACAAGATGGCAAACCAATACAACGAGAAACATAACTAGTATAGGTAACTTTTATTTGAACAAACATGAACACACGCAGTCAAGTTGGAAAAAAAACGTTCGCATCAACAAGGCTTTTAAAATCTACATACACACTTTTATAATGGTTGGTTAAATAAAACATTGCTTGCATACAACTTTGTCTCGAGGTTCCACAATTTTGCCGTTCACTGACCAAAAACCGAAGTACTTCCAAACGGGGCTTTTCAGATTACTCGGAGTGCTAATCACTCTCTCCGTGGCCGAGCTTGTTCCCGAACTCTCTGCCATTCTGTTATTGAATTATTGGCTCTTTTCAGCTCAAAGAATATGGCTACATTTTATTTTCAATCCGCTATTAAATGAACGTGCCGTCACGTGTCCGTCCAGTACAAGCAAAGCAACGACCCGTATGCAGCAACTTCATTTTCAACAGAGGAGACGCTAAAATGCGAGATTTATTTTTGGTTTAACACAACTAGTGATGGGAAGACCGACTCTGTCGAGCCGTCCGATAGAAATGAATCGATTCTGAATCGATTCATTATGATTCACCAACAAAAACATACCATACTATGTGAGGTTTGAATCTACAATCCTCAGCATGAGAGTCTGATGCTCTACTAACTGAGGTAAACTGGTAATGGAATCACATGATCGCCACCCCTGTCAAACCAGACGTGCAAATAACCAAATATACCACAACTAAAACACCAACTAACCCACAGGTTGACAATAATATTTATAGTATTTACACAGTATTGCTATTCATTTCATTCTATTTAGTGTGCTCTTGACTTTCTTTTTCTAATAGAGACAGTTTTGTTGACCAATGTTAAATGGCTTATTGTTTACCCAATTCCCAGTTAATTTATTAAACAACATCTTAAACAACAAACACTGTTTGGTCATTCCGTGTCAAATCACCCAAAATAACAGACATTTTAAACCCGACCATCTCAGAATTTGATGAAACTTGGTGTACTTCTTGGTTGGCATCCCACAACACCAAGTTTCAGGTCAGTCAGACCAGTGGTTTGGGAGATACGGACCCCCAAAGTTTGAGATTTTGTGCAAAAAGGGGCATGGCCGCCAACCTTTGAACCCTCATATCTCAGGAACTACCGGGCCAATCTTCAAAAAAATGGTAGTGTTGGAAAGGGAATTTGACAGAGATTCCTTGTGGATCACGAGACCTTGAGATGACCTTTCCTGAAATTTAATCTCCCACATGTTAACTAAAACATATAAAAGTTTCAGAGGTGTAATATTCTTTATTTAGCAGCAATAATTGGTAATTGGTTGTTTCAAATTCATTCATAGTCCTTTCAATGGTAAAGGGTGACAAAGTCAATATTTGCACACGCTCTTGGTAGGATTCTGACCATTGAATTTCTCTTTTAGCTCCTCCAACACTTTCCTGAATAACTGAAGGTCCGATTTTTCTGATGAGTCAAGGTTACTTTCAGGAGAATCAAGTGGGACATCATAGACTTGTTCAAGCTGTCGTTGCAATGTTACTGTAGCTGATGCTAGTTTTTGCTGTCCTTTCATTCGTTTACTGGAAGATGCTAGTGAATGGAGTTTAACAGGGGTTTCACCTAAACTTGATAGGGTAGAATTCAAATCGAAGTCCTTTGCTGGGGAAACAACAACCGGAGGTTCGACTGGGATGTCATCATCAACCTCTCCCACCCATACTACAGCTCTCCTCTGCAGGGGCTTTGACCTTTGATTTCTGAAGGCTAATCAGACAGTCACAGCACAATTTTCTCCTGGCACTAGTGTCTTTGGAGGATTCACTAAGCCTTTGTAAGTGTCCATGCTAACAATTCATGAAGATCTAGTGCGTGCTTTCTTGGGATGACGGTTAAAGGGATCACAACACTTTTTCTGCAATGTTGAAAACTTGGTTAAAAGTTCTTGTTCATGATGTCAACAGATGTTCCTGATGTCTCGTGTTTTGGCCCCACTTCGAAGAATAAGGAGTTTTCCATACACTTCGCAAGGACTTCTTTCTGGTATGATGGTGTTGATGGCAAACATTTTCAGGAGAGTAAAAGCTGCAGTTAGCCCTTGAAGAAAATAAACATTATCAAAAAAAGTATCAACCACCTCATTTAAAACCATTGGCAAGGCTATATGACATGATATAATGACCTAATATGTATTATGAGGAAAACATTGATACTTACATATCAACATTTGCCATTGTGTCCAACTTGAAAGCTTCAGATTTTCAAAGAAATGCAGATCAAGAAACTTCTTTGTCTTAAATTTTGAAATGCCATGTGCTCAATGGGGATTTCCCAGGGCTGCTTGAACTGAATACTGAAACGTGATTGGTCAGTTCTTTCACAATATAAGGCCCACTATGATGTAAGAATAGGCCTACAGAGTTTGTCTATGATGTAACAATTGGTGCCCAGTTTTTCTATGACGTGACAATCGGCACCCAGCGTTTGTCTCTGACATGACAATCACCACATTCCCATGTACAACGTTATAAGATATGGCATCACTAGACATGCCTGTGTAGAAATATGTGATGCCATTTGGTTTCTTTTCTTTTTTTTTATTAATCTTTTATTTATACTGAAAGGATACAATAGGCAATATTTTACCTGTTTTCATTGTCTTTCAGTAGCTTGAAATAGTTCATATTACACTTAACATTGTTAGTATGTAACAGCGAACATATGTACAATACAAATGCAAAATTAATATACAGAATATACAAAGATATATGGTTGGACTAAATTCACAATTTCCCAGGTAAACTTTTCATATCCTTCAAGCATTCCTTGTCATGTCAGGTGGATTTTGACTCCCGAGATGGGTTTTGGTCATGAGAGGAATCTATGCATGTAGAAAATATACATTATAATGCATTTTATCAATCATCTCTGTGGGTATGCATTTTTTGAATCTGTATTGCTGCTAAACAAAAAATATTACACCTCTGAAACTTCTGTATATTTTAGTTAACATGTGGGTGATTAAATTCCAGGAAAGGTAATCTCAAGGTTGGCGGCCATGCCCCTTTTTGCACAAAATCTCAAACTTTGGGGGTCCATATCTCCCAAACCACTGGTCGGATTGGCCTAAAATTTGAGATTTGGTGTTGTGGGATCCAAATCAACAAGAATACCAAATTTCATCAAAATCTGAGGTGGTCGGGTTTAACTCTTTGGTGATTTGACCCGGAATAACGCTGTTGTCAATGTGTCCAGAATAGGTCGCTACATTATTACATTGGCCTTTCTCACGATCCAATATGGGTCCTTGATCGTTCATCGGACGTGAACTGCTCGGACATCTCGGACATCTGCTCTCTCGGCTCGCGAGATGTCCGATGTCCGAGAAGTCCGATAAAGACTGAACGGTTTGTCTCTATCGGACTTCTCGGACATCGGACATCTCGCAAGCCGAGAGAGCATTTATTAGATTAACAATTTTTTTTTTAAATACATTTTTTTTTCTGACGCTGCTATAACCGCTGCTGAATCGATTCAGTTGCGTGTGCGAGTCAAATCAACTCACTCACTTAACTGATTTGGCTCTTTTGAACGATTCGTTCGCAAATCGGCCATCACTAAACACAACCCAAGTCGAAAGGAAGACAAGACACTTTTATCTGCGATAAAGAGACGCGAATGTTTCCCGAATGTTAATTTTCAGATTCAAATGTCTATTTTTTTAGTTTTTTTTTACAATATGAATATCGGACCATCGTTTGACAGCCCTACAAGTCACTAAATGGTCTAGGCTCAAAATACATCGCTGACATGCTATCTCAATATGAACCCTCCAGACCCCTCAGGTCAACTGGGACAGGTCTTCTAAATGTTCCCAGAGTCAAAACCAAACAGGTTGAAGCAGCGTTGAGCTACTATGCAACAAATAGGTGGAACAAACTTCCAGAACAACTGAGACTTGCTCCCACAATAACTACTTTTAAGTCCAGACTAAAAACGTTTCTGTTCACCGTTTTCTGCGGAACTCTAAACTTGTACTACAACTTTTATTCCTTTTGCACTGTGATTTAATTTATTTTTTAAATGTCTTTATAAATGTTCTTGTTTAAAATGTCTTTTAATGCCTCATGTAAAGCACTTTGAACTGCCTTATGTATGAAAGGTGCTATACAAATAAACTTGACTTGCCATTTGTCACGGTGACAATAAATACAACGATAATCAGATGGCTGAAATGTCAGGCCAGAAATTGACCTCTATCATTCTAGACTTTAGACTTTAAGACTTTAATTATTTAATTTGATTCAAGATTTAATTATCAAGTGTTCACTTGGATTCTGCAGCGACTGTGTTAACTGATAAAGTTCATCAGAAGTTCTCCTCCTTTCTCCTCTTGTCTCGAGTCGTCTCGTCTGTCTATTTCAATAAAAAAAGAAAACAACACACAACCTTTGGCTTATTAAGAAAAGCAGAATTAAGTTTATGCCACCTTCCAATGTTGTTGTTCAGCAGGAAAACAAAGCGTGGCACCGTAGCAGTTTAATATTGAAGAATGAATTCACGCGAGATACTGTTTTGTTGTACGGGTGTAATTATGGTAGAGAAGCAATTTGGCCCAAAGACGGCAGAGTGACGCCGTCAGACTGAAGCTCAGCCTGTTTACGATTGTACTTCATATAATAAGTCATCATAGGGCGGCACGGTTATCAATTGTAATTGCAGATGAATTGTGTGATTACATGATCAATAGATTTGCAATTAAATGCATATTTCATGTTGCTATATACTGTATTCACAGCTGATAACGGATGTGTAGTGATGAACCTGCAGCCCCAGGCAGACAGAGCGTCTCTCAACCCTTCACAAACCTAACTCTAACCCTTTTGGTAAATACACCGCAATGCTTCAGTTATCTCCGTTTGCCTTGAGGAGCTTGCTGGGCGTTACAGAGTGAACCAGTAAGGGTTGTCTAACTCACTGGGACCCGTTCAGAGCAGTTTAAATCTAAGTTAGAAATACATGATTTGGAGTATTAAATGAAATGATCGTAATTGTAATCTTGATTTATTGAGCGTTGGCAATGTAGATTTTTATCAATTTGTATGTCTCTGCTGTCGACAGTCTAATGCTGACAGGCTTTGAGACTGCTAGCATCGCTAGTGAGTTACACTACCCTGCTAGTTTCAATTCAGTTTTATTTCATATTTTTGGTAACAATGCAAACATCATTACCATTAAATGATTTTTCTTGGTCTCAAACCAACTCAACTTTACTTTTAGTAAAGTAAAAAAAAAAAGAAACCCATATTCAAATAGTAATAAAAAGCATGTAGTATAAAACTACAAAAGTATTTACCTAAAAAAAAAAAAATATAAAAAAGAATAAAAGAGATATTTGCAAGAAAACACCGCAATGTAATACAAGGGGAAGAAAAAAAGGGGTCTGCAATGTTTTTTTCTGCAATTTAAATTAATTTGCAATTTTTTTGGCCCCATAGAATCCTTTTAAAAAGAAAAAGGGTTTCATTTTGGGGCTTTGACAAAGGCTCTGGTCTACAAGGCCTAGATGGATCAAAAACTTCAAATGTGACCCGGGCGTTTTTTCACAATGTCAAGACTCTTTTGTTTTGGGTTACGTTGGAAAAATGAATAAAAAAAAAACCCGGACATAAATATTTCACTTTTTTGATTTGATGGAGGGATTTCCAATACAAATAATCTTTTAAAACTATTACTTTTAATACTTAAAACTTTTTACTTTCCCAAATGTTTAATACTATGTTTCTTTTAAAATTTTTAAATACTTTACACTACTATTTTCCTATCTATCTATCTATCATCTACTGTAGGTCTTTTCACCCTTTAAAACCCCCGATTTTTCCACAGGGCGCGGGGCAGAAAGAAAGGGTTCCCCCTGATCAGCAGGGGAGCCCCAGTCGACCAGGAGCCCCAGAGCCCCCACACATTAAAGAGGAACAGAGGAACTCGGGACCATAAGGAAGGGAGAGCAGCTTCAAGGACCTGGGGGGCTGAAAATCACCAAGTTCCCATTCACCCCTGCCCCCGTGAAGAGTGAAAAATGAGAAAGAACCTCAGCCCTCACAGCTTCATCAAAGGCAAAGTGAAAACAGAGAGACAGACCCTCAGCCAAACCTTTCAACTGAACAATGAAAACAAAGCTGATGGTGGGCTGTGGGGGACCAAACCAGCCATAACTTAGACCCCACAGTGATTTACAACCCTAGTGATGACCACTCCTCTCTTTCACACTGTTCTGAACCCGGATGAAGACAGTGATGATGACTGGGAAAGGAAGGCAAGGACCTCAGCAGATTAGAAAAAACTGAAAAAAAAGTAGAAACCCTTTTAAATGATATGAATCCCATATGGGGGAAAAAAAAAAATTGCTTGTTTCAGTTTGTGGTAAAACATTTAGGCCATAGAAACCTAAAGAGCCACACAAAGGGTTCATACAGGGAGAAACCTTATACTGTTCAGTTTTGGGTAAAACATTTAGCTTCTGTGAAACCAGAGGGGACACACAATGTTCATAAGGGGGGAAACCTTATAGCTGTTCAGATTGTGTTTTAAAACATTTAGCGCCGTGGGAAACTTAGACCCATAGGGGTTTATCGGGGGGAAAACCCCTTTGCTGTTAGTTTGTAAAAAGTTTTTTTCCCAAATTCAACAATGCATACACCAGAAAAACCACTGAGGGCAAACCTTAGTTGTTTTAGTTTGCGGTAAAAACATTATTCCTTAGAAACCGGAGCCACATGAGGAATTTAACGGGGAGAAAACCCTTAAGTTTTCAGTTTTAAGAAAAGTTTTTTCCCAGAAAATTTTAAAGCATCCCCACATGAAAAACACACTGAGGACAACCCTTAGTTGTTCATTTGGGTAAACATTTTTTTCCTTAGAAACCTGAGGGCCCATGAGGGATTCATACCGGGGAGAAACCTTAAAGTTTTTCATTTGTAAGAAAAGTTTTTACCCCAAAAAAAAAAATGCTCACACATAAAACACACACGAGGAAAAACCCCTAGTTGTTCATTTTGTGGAAAAAATTTTGCTTCCCTTAAAAAATGAAACCACAGGAAAATTTATACAGGGGAGAAACCCTTAACTTTCAGTTTGGAAATTTTTACCCCGAATTCAACAAAAGATGACACATGAAAACCCACACTAGGACAAAAACCCTTAGTTTTGTTTTCCGTTTTGGGAAAAATTTCCTTTCCTTGAAAAATTAGACCACACATGTCAATACGGGAAAACCCAAAGGGTTTATTTTTGGGAAGTTTTTTACCCCAAAAATTTTCACGCAAAGCACTAAAAAAAACCTAGGGCCACCCCCATTTTTTTTTGGTAAATTTTCTCTTTTGCAAAAACCTTATTCGGGGAAAAACCACCCAAAGGGGGAAATTTTGGGGTTAAAGGAAAGGGGGGGTTCCCCAACACTTCCAAAATAGCCGGGCTTTTTCATTTTCTTTCCTTTTCAATTTTCGGGTTTCCCAAAAAAACTAAATTTCGGGTTTGGGGGCCTTTTTGGGTCAAACATCCCTTTGGGGCAAATTTGGGTTTTTAAAATTGCCTTAAAAAGCAAATTTTTGGCACCCCAAAACCTGAAGGGGGCCATTTGTTTTTTTATTCTAAATTTTTTGGGCCCAAAAACATTTCAAATTTCCCTTTTTAAATGCTAACCACTGTTTTCAAACTGTTTAAAAAACATTAAAAAAGGGTGAGGGAAATTTCTTCAACCAAAATTTAAATATATCTTTCAGATTTACAAAAAAATTTAAATAATTCATTCCAAAAACAGTGAAAAACCTACCCAGGGGGTCCTGTTTTTTTTGTGTCGTTACCAAACAACAAAAGGTAGGCTTTGGGGTGACTTTGTTTGGAACATGGGTCAAGGGGGAAAACAGTTTTGGGGGGGGAAAAGAAAGTGGGGAGGGGGGGGGGAATGGAGGACATGGAGAGGAGCCAAGACAGTGGTCTCTGAGAGATAAGAGTCATTATTTACCATGTTGTAAAACCCGGGCTTTTTGAGAGAGGCGGGGTTTACTGTAAGGGGGAAACCAAATCTGCGCATTCCAAAATTTCATCAATAGTACAATGTTCCCGCAAACAAAAATGAATTGAATCCGCAAAGATAGTTGAACTACAATTACGTACAATACAGTAGTTTTTCATTTTTTTCATGTACTGACATTTTTGAAAAAAATTTTGTGTTTTGGGCCAAAGGTTTTTTTTTAAAAGTAAAATTTGTACAGTAAATTACGATTTGAATTTTCTGGTTACTACATTAAATTTATCATCAATGAAGTGAAAAGGTGTTTTTTCTTTTTTAAAATGAAATCATTTATGTGAAAAATCATTCAAACTTCAAAAAAAAAGTTTCTCATTTTATGTAAAGCCCCTTTAGTGTTTTTCAGTTATGTGTTTTTATTGACTGTATGCTTTTTGAGTGAGAACGGGTTTCCAATGTTTTTGGTGGAAGAGGCTTATTATTAAAATTTTTATTATTTTTATTAATTTTTAGACATGTATGAAGTGTTTTGGGGTTTAGGAGAAACTTTTGGGCCCAAAATACAGTTGGAAAGCAGACTGTATGAAGAGTTTTGAAAAAAGTGGTCTCAGTTTGACCCGGGTTTTTTAGCAACAAGAGGGAAAGCCTCCTAGCCAACATCAAATGGACAGATTGGGATATCTTTCCCCCCCGGGAAAACTTTAGTTACTTATTTTGTGGTAAACGATTTGGCCAAAAAGACACTTGCAGGCACACACGAGACTCCCAAAAAGGGGAGAAACCCTATAGTTGCCTCAGGCCGGCCCCCAGGGGGCCCGTTCCAAAAAGCAGGTTCAGCAAACCTGATCTAACCCTGCCTCTGAGTTTTATTCATTTGAGTGGCCAATTCTGAGTTTTCGGTTCCAGAACGGCTGATTTGAGTTATTCAAAACAATTTTGAGTATGTTCAAACCTTGAGTTAAGCCGTGCGCGACGACAATAAAAAACCTCATCAATGGGGACCGATACTAAAGATTACCTGGCAACCACAAGCAAAGGGGCTAAAAAAGGAAATTGGGGTGGGGGGAGAATCGCTGCCCATCAATGCGTACGTTTTTAATGCAGCAGTGTATTCTTAACATTTTAAACCAACCCTTTCTTATAATTTACCTACATGTGAGAACGGGGTGAAAGGTATTGGAAAAAAATTTTTCAATCCCCCGGGGCAAAGCGCACTTTTCAGCAGCTGAAAATGAAAATTTAAAAAAATTTCATTCATTTAGCAGAGACTTTACCCCAAAGGGGAAAAAAAAATTTAAAAAAGGAAGTTAAAACAAAATATGTTGGGAAAAACGGAAGGGGGGGCCAAAAAAACCGGGGTCTAGAAATTTAAATTTACAAAAGGGGGTTTGTTTTTGTTGGGGGGGGAACAATTTTTTTAAAAAAAAAATCTAACTTTTTTGCTTTGTATTTGTAGGAATAAAAAAGACCAAATGAAAGGTTATTTTTTTGGGCCCTGCTGGGGGTGGTGGTAGTTTAAATCCGTGAAGTAAAAAACGGCATTTATATCTCGGACAGCTTTCCATCCTGGACATAGAACATCTAATTGGGTCTAAAAACCCTTCCTACAAAGGGCTATGCAAATTTATTCCCGCTTGAAATCAAGGGGTTCCCGGGGAAAGGGGACACCCCATGTCCGAAGCTGCTTCGGGTTCAGCAAGGGAGGAGACGGGAGAAAGTCGGGGTTTTTTCAAGAAAACCTCAGCGAGCAGGTTAGGTTCACAGAGTCAGTTCCCATGGTAATTGACTCAGGTTGATTTCCCCTTCTTTCTGAACGGAAAACCAGGTTTCCCCTCATTCAGGGTTAAAAAACCAGATTTTCACAAAACCCCGCTTCTTGGAACGGGCCCCGGGAAACCCCCCCTTTGTTTCAATACCAAGGATTAATAACGGTTTTATGAGTAGTAGTTTTCTTTCTGTTTTTTTTCCCCTTTTTCCCCTTTGGTGTTGCAGAGCCGGTCCTGCCCCCCTGGGGCCCTGAGAAAAATTTTTAAAAAAAGGGGCCCCCCGTGACCCGTGACCCTGTTGTTTTGAGGAAATTTAGGTAGGGCTTTTTTGTATAGGTCAACAAAAGCAGGATGGGATATGGTCAGGATTCAAATGAAGATGAGGAGAGGTAATTTTTCCCCCTAAAACGTTTTTGTTCCAGCTTATTATTGGTGCATTTTGACACTCAGTATTGTACTCTGGAATAACAAATAAATCACCATCGGCTACTGGCATCTTGCAGCAACAGGAAAAAAATACGGGGAAAGCTAATAAGGAAATGTTTTGTGGCAGACTCAGGGTGGGGTTTGGGGCATTTGGCTGGAGGGGGGGGGCGGAGTCGGGCGGGCAGGCGGGTTCGCCCTGCCCCGCACCGGCTGCACCCCATCGGGACGGTGGGAATGATATCTGTTGTGTGTGGTTGTGTCCCCAAAATCCACAGTGAGCGGGGAAACGGAGGAGGCGCTTTCCACAGTGAGAGAGTGAGCGGGGAGAGAGAGACGCCGGTGAGCGCGGAGGGCGAGAGAGCCCGGCCCCACATTTATTATTGTTGATTGCCCCCTGTTTGTGGTGTCCCCGAAATAAAACGGGTTGCCGCTACGCCTACCACCCCCAAAGTCTCCGCTTCTGTTACCCGTGGTGCACTTGGCTACGTCTTTTTATATGTTCCCAAATCAAATCACAGAGACTCATTTAAACATAAATACAATGGGCATTGCAACCCCCATTTTAGGGCCCCCCCTTTGGTTAAAACGAGGGTAACACAAAGAGTCCCCACCCAACGTACATTTCCCCCCAACATGGAAATTTTAGTTAGCTCCTCAAAGCGGCATAACTACTACTTTAGCAAAAACATAACGACGAACAACGGCATTTAAAATTTTCGCCCATTGACTCGATACTCGGACGAAAAAAACCCGGCCCACCCCGAAAAAAACAGGGGGTGCCAACCATCAGAGGCAAGCAAACGTAAACTTAATGGCGCACACTAAACTGAACTTGAACTCTCGCTACGGGCAATGGAAAACAACGCTAGGCGTACATCGTCTCTCCTATAACCAGGCAAATATGAAATACTATTTAACTAGGGATTGGCTGAATACTTGAGGGTTTATTTTTACTGAGGATGTGCTCCATATTGCCAGTATGCCAGCTAATCACAGTTTAAATTCAATATTTAATCAATAGTCAATGTCAATCCTTGCTTTCCATCTTGCTTAGTCTAGAGTTGTAACTAAACCTGTCTGAGGCTAGATCATCATTGTTTTGTTTTAAAATGATGTGCCCTATGAGGATCCATACCCCCATATTTTCGGGAAAGGTCCCCAAAAGGGGTTGCTGCTGGAAAGCGAGAGTTTCATTTCGTTCACGCGGGGACGAGGTTTGTTTTTTTGAACGCGTTTATAAACCCGTTGCCCGTTGGCGTTATCAAACGTAATAAATAGTTGTATTTCACTCTCACTTTAGTCAGGGACAAAAACAGAACATCCCTGGAAGTGGTGGCAAACAAGCAAGACAAGCCCGATAGAGAGAGATGCACTGAAGCTAGGGTTTGCAAGACAGACTGACTAGAGAAGATGCACTGCAAGCTAGGTTAGCAAGACAGACAGGGCTAATACTGACTAGATGCACTGCAAGCGCAATCTGCACGGTGACGCAGTGCTTGTTATCTCCTGGGCCTTTCTGTGTGGGGTTTTTCTGTTTGCCCCTGCTCACTGGGTTCCCCCTATTAAAAAAAAAAAAAAACCCCATCTAAAAACATGCAACAGCTGTCCCGTCCCTGACCACGAGAGGGGCCTACACCTGGAAATTTATTCCCGGGGGCCGGAAAAAAAGGGGGTGCCCCCCTGCTCCCTGGCTGTCCCTGGAGCAAGGGCGGCGGGGATGGGAAAAAGAGAGGGCCATTAATTGGACACCCCACCCTTGTGGTGTTTATGTTTGGGGGCCACTTCCCCCCTTGCATGTTTGGGGCATGTGCCCGAATTGCAAATAAAAAAATAACTTAAACTTAAAGCTGGGTTTGCATGACTAGAGAGAGATGAGGGGGCCAAAGGAGGTACAGAGACAGAGTGGGTGCAGATGGGGGCACGCGACACCCGAGGCCCATGGCAGGGGCTACGGACTATAATGAAACCAGGGGGGACCCCCCCTCAACTGTGGTGCCGAGATCCCAGCGGACGACCTGAACTCATTTTATGCACGGTTTGATGTGCATCAATACCTACTCGCCCGGGGTACAACAACACTGTTAGTGTACCGAAGTGGTTCTCGTAGGGATGAACACACACTCTCTGTGACACGTGTGAAGGGGGGCTTGACGAGGGTGAACACCAGGAAAAACGCAGGTCCAGAGGCATATCTGGGTGAGTACTGAAGACCTCGTAATAGCTGGCAGTTTCCCACAAATTCAAATTCCCCGGCGAGTCTGGGTCCCCGCCTGCTTCAAAAAGATCCACTATTTCCCTGTCCCAAAAAATGCTTTCCCCCCATGCTTTAATACACCGACGGTGGCCCCCACTCGGTGGTCATGAAATGCTTTTAGGGTGATAAAAAATACATCTGGTCTTCACCCTTGTCCATGGGCCCCCTGCGTTTTTCTTATCTCCAAAAGATCCAGGAAACTCTCTACTCTGGACTGTAGAGAGCCTGACAGGAGCTCACTGCCCGGGGGTTTGGCAAAAGCTCCCCTCAGGACAGGAAAGGTCGCGAGAGTAGTGCGTTTCGGGTGAAGGCACATTGGAAAATACACTCCCCACCCTGCAGGACTTGTACACCAGAGGTGCAGAACCAGAAACCTGCAGGATCATGGGGATCCTCACCCCCCCAAAACGGGATGTTTCAGCTCTGCGGTCAGGGAAGGCCCCCGTATCACGTGCCCAAAACAGGGGAAGGGACAGAGTTTCTTTCTCGGCCTCGGGCGTGAACTCTGACCTCACCAGGGCCCCCCCCAAGACAAAAACACGCCCCCCTTATGCACACCCACCACACCACACACACAACACACATAAGGTAACGCTACCATATTGGTTGTTGTTTTTTATATAGAGCTCTTACTGTAATCTGTAAGTATTGTTTTTTTTTTATTTTAAATACTGTGTACGTTTCCCTTTGGCATTGCCAAATTTTTCATTTACTGCAACCCCGTGTGTGTATGTGACAAATAAAGTTTTTTAAATCTTAATCTTGAAAGCACTGCAAGTAGACATCAACTTAACGTTAATTTTTTTTAAAAAAAATTTGATGCTTTCCAAACCTTTGGGAAGGAGGGGAACAAAATTCAAATTTTTGTCCTTGGGGCGGAAAATTAAAAAGGGGCGGGATCTAAAAATTTAAATTTTACTCGAAATAATTTAAGGTGGCTCCCTTTGGTCACAGGTGAAATGTGTTGTTGGAACAATAAAAAAAATATAACTGTTGCTTTTGTATTTGTGGAAATAAAGAAGCCCAAAAATGAAAGGTGTTTTTAAATTTGGTTGTTCGGGGTGGTGGTAGCTTTTTCCGGGGAAGTGAAAACGGCATATTTTTATTCGGACAGTCTTCCACCCGGGGAAATAAAAAAAATTTAAAATTGGGGTCTCAAAATCCCCCCCGAGTGAGGCTTTTGCGAATTATTTCCCGTTGGGAATTTAAATGGGTTTTCCCGAAAAAAGGGGACACGCCCCCACAGCTGCTTAGGTTCAGAAGGGGGAGGGAACAGGGAAAATTTCCAGGGTTTGTTAAAGGAAAAATGCGGGCAGGTTAGGTTCACAAAAGTTTTTTAAAACCATGGAAATTGATCAGAGTTTGGTTACCTCTTTTCTGGAAGGGGGAAAAACCAGTTTTTCCTTATCTTCGGGGTTAAAAAACCCCAGGTTTTACAAAACCCGTTTTTTTGGAAACCAGGCCCCAGGACCCCCTTGTTTCAATATAAGGATTAATAAAATTTGTTTATGAGTAGTATTTTTCTTTCTGGGTTTTTAAACCCTTTTTTTCCCCTTTGGTATTTTGCAGGGGCCCTGCCCTCCCCGGGGGCCCTGAGCAAATTCTCCTAAAGGGGCCTCTACGGGGGCCCGGGAAGGCCATGGGGTTGAGGGAGGAAAATTAGGGGGCTAGTTTGATAGGTCGACGTAAGCGGATGGGAAAATTGGAAAGGTTTCCCCAGAATAAAGTTTGAGGGAGTAATTTTTCCCTGAAACAGTATTTGTTCCAGCGGGTTTTTTAATTGGTGCTTTTGCCCCCCCCAGTATTTTTTCACAGTCTGGAATAAAAAAAATAAACCATCGGTACGGGCCCATCTTGACAGAAAGGAAAAAAAACAACGGGGAAGCATCAAAAAGGGAAATGTCTCTGTGGCGATAAAGGGGTGGGGTTTGGGGAAGGGGCGGGAGGGGGGGCGGAGTGGGCTGGAGGGGGGTTGCCTCCCCCGACAGGGCTGAAAGGCCATGGGGAAGAGGGGGAAAATGATATCGTTGTGTGTGTGTGTGTGTCTAAAAACCCCAAAGTGAGCAGGGGACACGGAGGAGGCCGTCTCCCCGTGGGAGTGAGGGGAGGGGAAGAGGAGAGACCCGGGGGGGAAGGGGGGGGGGAAAAAAGCGCAGGAGGGGGGGGAGAGCCGGTCCCCCGTATTATTTTTGATTGCCCCCTGTTTTTTGGTGCTCCCCGTAAAAAAACCGGCGTTCCCGTCGCCTGACACCCCCAAAGTTTTCGCTTTTTCTCCCGGGGGAAAAAAATTTGGTTACGTTTTTTTATATGTTAAAAATCAAATCACAGAGATCTTTTAAAAATAAATATAAATGGGCCCTTTTGCAACCCCATTTTTAGGGCACCCCCCTTTTTTTAAAACCGGGGGTATACAAAAAGGGGAGCCCCCCCCCCAAAAGTACATTCTCCCCCACAGGGAAAACGTTATTACCCTTAGCTCCTCAAAGCGGCAAAAAACGTTACTTTAGCTTAAAAAACGACAAAGAAAACGGCACTTAATTTTGTCATTGACCGATATCGGAGCGTCAAAAACCCGGACCACACCAAATAAACACGGTCCCAAACCCTCGAGGCAAGAAAAAGTAAATTAAAAAGAGGCGCCGTTTAACGGGAACTTAAACTTCGTTAAGGCAAGGGGAAAAAAACGTAGAGACGAAACTTTACGCATTTCCTTAAAAACCCAGGAAAACATAGGGAAATACTTTTATAAAAACTATGGTTGGCAAAATCCCTTGGTTGGGGGTGGTTGGTTTTTATTTATTGAGAGATTTTGCACCCATTTTGGGCCCATTTATCCCCAGAAATAACCTTTAAAATTAAATTTTTAAATATTAGTCATGTCAACCCTTTGTTTTTCCATCTTGCATTAGTTAGAGTTGTAATAAACCTTTTTTGGGATAGATTCATTGTCTTTTTTTTAAAAAATGTTGTGCCCCTATGAGGAGTGATAAGCCCTAATTTGGAGGGTTTCCCCAAAAGGGGTTGCTGTGGAAAGCGAGAGTTTCTTTTTGTTACCACGAGGGGTTTATTTTTTCCGAATTTCAGTTTATAACACCGTTTGGGCCGTTTGGGTTTATCAAACGAAATAAATAGTTGTATTTCACTCCCCACTTTAGTCAGGACAAAGTCAAGCCTTCCTGGAAGTGGTGGAACCAAGCAAGACACAAAATGATGAGAGGTTCATGCAAGTAGGTTAGCAAGACGGGACAGACTAGTTTGATGACTAGATGCACTGAAAGTGGGTTTAAAAAGAAGACTGATAGAAAGAGTTTGCCCTGAAAAGTAGGTTAGCAAGCCCGACGATAGATGCACGGGATATTTGCCTCCCAAGCTAGGTTAGCAAAAAGGGAAGACTAGAGAGAGATCCCACTGAAAGCTAGGTTAGAAGACAGACGGGAAGTTTGAACGCGGGCCCAAGTTTTGCACGGGTGACGAAAGTGTTGTTTCTTGGGTTTTTGTGTGGGTTTGCCTGTTTCCCCTGCTAACAGGGGTTTCCCTATAAAAAAAAAAAGAAACCCAATTTTAAAAACATGCAAAACCCTTGCCCTGCCCCTGACCACGCGGGGACCTACCCCTTGGAATTGTTTCCCGGGCCCCGGAAAAAAGGGGGCCCTGCCCACGTCTCTGGCGTCCGAGGAAGGGTCGGCGGGGATGGGAAAATGCAGAGGACTCATTCAATTCGGACACCCTACCCTGTGTGTGTGTGTTCGGCGGCAGCCACTTCCCCCCTTGCGTGTGTTGGTGCATGTGCACCACGAATTGCAAATAAAACTAATCTTAAAGCTAGGTTAGCAAGACAGACTGACTAGAGAAAGATGAGGTACAGAGACAGAGTGGAGTCGCAGATGGAGCAGCGCGACACCAGAGGCCTATGGCAGGGGCTACGGACTATAACTGACTACCAGGGCAGACCCTCCTCAACTGTGGTGCCGACGACCTGAACTCATTTTATGCACGGTTTGAGGCTAGCATCAACAGCGCTAGCTCGCCGGCTAACAACAACACTGTTAGTGTACTCGAAGTGAGTTCTACCGCTAGGGATGAACACACACTCTCTGTGACTGAGCACAGTGTGAGGAGGGCTCTGACGAGGGTGAACACCAGGAAAGCTGCAGGTCCAGATGGCATAACTGGGCGAGTACTGAAGACCTGTGCTAATCAGCTAGCTCCAGTGTTCACCACAATATTCAACCTCTCCCTGGCTGAGTCTGTGGTCCCCGCCTGCTTCAAGAGATCCACTATTGTCCCTGTGCCCAAGAATGCTTCTCCAGCATGCTTGAATGACTACCGACCGGTGGCCCTCACCTCGGTGGTCATGAAATGCTTCGAGAGGCTGATTAAGGACTACATCTGCGCCTTCCTCCCTTGCTCCATGGACCCGCTGCAGTTTGCTTATCGTCCCAACAGATCCACGGATGATGCTGTCTCCCAGGTACTGCACACCACACTCTCATCTGGACAGCCGGAAGGGGGGCTATGTGAGACTGCTGTTCATTGATTATAGTTCAGCTTTCAACACCATAGTCCCCACCAGACTGGCTGGCAAGCTGATTGAGCTGGGACTGAACACCCCCCTGTGTGCCTGGTCTTCCTGACTGCCAGGCCCCAGGTGGTCAGGGTGGGCAGACACACCGCCAACCCCCTCACCCTGAACACAGGATCCCCCCAGGGTTGCATCCTCAGCCCCCTACTGTACTCCCTGTACACACATGACTGTGTGGCCAGGTTCAGCTCCAACTCCATCATCAAGTTTGCGGATGACACAGTGGTGGTGGGCCTGATCTCCGACAACGACGAGAAGGCCTACCTGGAGGAAGTTGCTGATCTGTCACTCTGGTGCCAGGACAACGGCCTCCTCTTGAATGTCACCAAAACTAAGGAGCTGATTGTGGACTTTAGGAGGACACAACAACAGAGGACGTACTCACCACTGTGGATTAATGGGAATACTGTGGAGAGGGTGAGCAGGTATAAATACCTGGGAGTCCACATCACCGAAGATCTGACATGGACAATACACACAGACACTCTGGTGAGAAAGGCAAGGCAGCGCCTTTACCACCACAGGCAACTGAGGAAATTCAAAGTCTCTCGAAGGATCCTTAAGTCCCTCTACTCTGGAGCTGTAGAGAGCATCCTGACAGGAAGCATCACTGCCTGGTTTGGCAACAGCTCCGCTCAGGACAGGAAGGCTCTGCAGAGAGTAGTGCGTTCGGCTGAACGCACTATTGGAACTACACTCCCCACCCTGCAGGACTTGTACACCAGGAGGTGCAGAACCAGAGCCTGCAGGATCATGAAGGATCCTCACCACCCCAACAACGACTGTTTCAGCTGCTGCGGTCAGGCAAGCGCCTCCGCAGTCACGCTGCCAAAACAGAGAGACTGAGGCAGAGTTTCTTTCCTCAGGCCATCAGGACTGTGAACTCCGACCTCACCAGGGCCCCCACCAAGACACACACACTGCCCCTCTTATGCACACACACACACACACACTAAGGTAACGACTACACATATTTTATATTATATTACATACATACAATTTCTCATATTACTATATTTTTATAGTGCTCTTACTGTAAATATTGTGTTGTTGTTTTTTATATAGAGCTCTTACTGTAATACTGTAAGTATTGTGTTGTTTTTTTATTGTAAATACTGTGTACTGTTGCCCTGTTGAGTATTGCCACTTTTTCATTTCACTGCACACCCCGTGTGTGTATGTGACAAATAAAGTTCTTGAATCTTGAATCTTGAATGCACTGCAAGCTAGCACATCAACTTAACGTTAATGTTATTTGCTGACATCAAACTTGGAGAGGAGAGAACACAAGTTTACCTGATTGCTGTTCCCGCAATTCACTGTCATGGTGTTTTTTTTCTTTTTTCATGCCCAGAAGGGGAATTTGCTGGGCCCTACACAACTTGCGTAGTGAGCGTATAGGGCGGGCAGGCTCTGGGTAGTTGAGTTTCCTGATTCCTGAATACTCTCGCACAGATGGTGGCGGTGCACCAAAGAGTTGCTTGCCGACCGCCATTAAATAACAAAGAGAAGAAGAAGTCCATTTTTATTCTAGCTGGTTTGACGCTAGTAAGACTTGGTTCCTGTCATTGTGTGAAAATGTCCACAATCCAGATGCTGAGAGCGATGGTGAAGCAGCGACTAACTGCGGCTGTTGAAGAGATATTCGGGCTGTTTGAAAGAACGATAGCAGAGTACGAGGAAGAGATTGATCGCCAACGCAGGCTGCTGGAAGATGTTGTGAAGCCTGAGATCCAGATCAACAAAGCAGGTTTGGAGAAGCTTTTCTACCTTCTACTGACTCCATTGATCTCATTCAAGTGACAGCTCACCCTTTACATTGATTTACAAGGTCCTACCGTTAAACTACCTGACTGATCAGGAGGGACACGGTCCATGTTGTGTTAACGTCCATTAGCTTGTGGCTAACAGTTAGCTTAAGCTTCCCATCGGAGCTCCAGAAAGAAACGTTTCCTCCCCGGTCAGTTTTCTGCTCAATAAGCTGAAACTGGTTTGAGTTTATGGTAGAAATGAGTCACTGCTGTTGGCAGGCTGGGTGGGATCTTACCTATCGGTTCATCAGCACACCTGTTGGAACATGACTTAAGACCTTGTAGGAATGAATTCCTTCACCGATGTTTCGTTGAGTTGGGCCCACGACACCTCAAGAAGGCTCAACGATGTATTCCAGCGTCCTGGAACCACCCCCCCCGCCACCACCTCACAACTCCCCTTTACCCTTGCCACCTTATGCCTGCCATCAACCTAACATTAACTTAGCCTTGACTCAACATCAGTATATCAATACAACCTATCTATCTGATACAACAGAGTGCTCAGGGTCAGGACTCCAATGAGAGTTACATCCAGAACACAAGAGGGTTTAATGATCATGGGGTATTAGGCTCACAGTAGCAACCGGGCATGGATATAAATCCTGGAATGGTTAATATGTGTGTGTGGTCTACAAACGGATACAGATGAAACTAATCAGTGCTAACGGGTCGTAGCTGCATAGAATAATTTCAACAAAATATAAACAACATTTTTGTTCAAACAAGTAACATGGCTTATATACACCGCAACATTAGCTAAACCCAAATGTCAATCATGATTACACAATAAAATAATATCTGCAAAGGACAAAAAAAACAACAATAGCCTTAAACAGACATGACATCACTGACTAGGCTAATGACTCCGCCCTTGCAATATAGCAATAACCTGGACAAGGAAGCTTATGTTAGCTGGGGGAGAACCCCCCCCCCCCCCCCCCCCCCTCCCAGTTTAATAACCATTAGCAAAGCTTAAGAAGGGGATTATTATTATTAAATGCAAAATTACAACAACCTTAGATTCTTAAAGAACTAGAACATGGCTTGATCTTATTTTTTCTCCTCCTTCCTGTCAGATGGTCCACAGCTCCTGGTCAGTAGAGAAGAGGTTCCCCCTGAGCAGCAGCAGTGGAGCCCCAGTCTGGACCAGGAGGACCCAGAGCCCCCACACATTAAAGAGGAACAGGAGGAACTCTGGACCAGTCAGGAGGGAGAGCAGCTTCAAGGCCTGGAGGAGGCTGATATCACCAAGTTCACATTCACTCCTGTACCTGTGAAGAGTGAAGATGATGAAGAAGAGGAACCTCAGTCCTCACAGCTTCATCAAAGCCAAAGTGAGGAGAACAGAGAGGCAGAGCCTCTAGCCAGCACCTCAACTGAACAGATGAAAACAGAAGCTGATGGAGAGGACTGTGGAGGACCAGAACCAGCCAGTAACTTAGATCCAGCTAGTGATTTACAACCAACTAGTGATGACCAGCTCCTCTCTTCACACTGTTCTGAACCTGAGACTGAAGACAGTGATCAAATCAAATCACATTTATTTGTATAGCCCTTAATCACCGTTACAGTCTCTAAGGGCTTCACAGTGCCCAACATGTGAAAATAATAAATGGTTAGTACACGACATCCCCCAGCCTTAGACCCTCACAGAGGACAAGGAAAAACTCCCACAAACCCTCACTGGGAAAATTGGGAGAAACCTTGGGAGGGGCTACTCAGAGAGGGATCCCCCCACCAGGACGGTTGGGCGTGCAATAGATGCCGAGTTTGGGCAAGCAGCGTATACACAATATATGAAAGTTTATTTTGGTGGGACATCCAGATCTGATGGGGCGGCATCACAGCAACGGCAACTCAGTCAGCGTCATCATAGGACTAGGGGACCATGCAGGCGCCAACACTGCCCAGATAGGAGAACGCAACGTCCGCTCAGTCAGCATCGTCCTAGGAGGGGGGACCAAGATTCAAGATTCAAGATTCAAGAAGTTTAATTGTCACATACACACACGAGGTGTGTAGTGAAATGCAAAGTGGCAATGCTCAGCAGAAATGTGCAAAATAACAGGTTCACACTATTTACAATAAACCAACACAATATTTACAATGTCACCAGACGCCAACTCTGCCGGGCTGCGGCCTGGAACAGATAGGAGACTCACCCACACACACCCAGACACACACTCTCACTCACACAGACAAACATGACCAGCGTCAGTGGACAGGAGCAGGTAGACCAGGAGAATAGGACATGTAGGCAGGATGCTAGTATCCATCGGCAGGACCCTGATCTAGGATGAGCTAACTGGTCTAGCCTTACTCTGAGAAGAGACTGAGCCACTCCCTCAAGGCTGGTCAAATGACAGAGAGAATAAATGGGTTTTTAGCCTTGACTTAAAGACTTCGATAGAGCCTGCCTCTCTGATTGAGGCAGGCAGACTGTTCCATAGATAGGGAGCCCGGTAAGAAAAGGCTCTGTTACCTGCAGTTTTCTTTTTGACTGCTGGGATAGACAGGTAGCCAGCGTCCTGAGATCTGAGGGCGTGTGGCGGTTTATAAGGTTTAATCAAATCGGATAAATAGGATGGTGCCATCCCATGTAATGATTTATATGTAAGTAAAAGCACCTTAAAGTCACACCTGGCCTGAATTGGTAGCCAGTGTAATGAGGACAGGATGGGAGTTATATGGTCGAATTTCCTAGTTTTGGTCAGCATTCTGGCAGCAGCATTCTGGACTAGTTGTAGTTTTTTAGTGCGCCCAGTAGGTAAGCCCGAGAAAAGGACATTGCAATAATCGATTCTGGATGATACAAAGGCATGTACTGAAATTTCTGCGTCTGCATCTGTTAGCATAGGTCGAATTTTGGCAATATTGCTAAGATGATAAAACGCTGATTTAGTGATCTCCTTAATGTGCAACTCGAATGAGAGGGTAGGGTCGAATTTTACCCCAAGGTTTTTAACGTATGGGCTCTGGGAGATTACACAACTATCAAAGTTAAGAGTACTATTCTCAAATAAGTGTCTATGTCTAGCCGGTCCTACAATCAGCATCTCAGTTTTGCTGCCATTAAGGAGTAGGAAGTTTAGGGACATCCAATATTTGACCTCTGATAGGCAGGCCTCTAGTTTTTGGAATTGGGTGTCATCGGTTGGTTTGACTGGTATGTAAATTTGGGTGTCATCGGCGTAGCAATGGAAGTTAATGCCAAATTTGCGAATGATGCCACCAAGTGGTAGCATATAGATAGAGAATAGCAGTGGTCCTAGGACAGAGCCTTGTGGGACACCAAAGTCCATATTGCAACACTGAGGTCATGTTGTTGTAAAAGACGTGGTGTGATCTATCAAGTAGGTAAGACCTAAACCAAGAAAGGGCTGATCCCCGGATACCAATATAATGTTCAAGACGGTTCAAGAGTATCGCATGATCAATTGTGTCGAAGGCTGCACTCAGGTCAAGTAGCAATAGTGCTGAGGTTGAATTTGAGTCAATAGCTAACAAAAGATCATTTACCACTCTCGTGAGTGCAGTTTCGGTCGAGTGAAGGGATCTAAAGCCAGATTGGAAGGGATCAAGCAGGTTATTTTTTGACAAAAAATCTGTAAATTGACTGGCTACTGTTCGTTCAAGTAATTTGGAGAGGAACGGCAGATTTGAGATTGGTCTATAGTTCTGAAGTACTTCGGGGTTAAGGTTCGGTTTTTTCAGTAGTGGCTTGATCACGGCCGTTTTAAAGGCGGAGGGCACCGTGCCAGTGGAGAGCGACTGATTGATCATATAGAGAATGGAGGGTCCTAAGATAGGGAAAACCTCTTTAAGCAGTTTAGCAGGTAAAGGGTCAAGCATGCAGGTCGTGGGTTTTGAAGACAGAGTTAGCTTGGTGAGAGAGTCTAAGGAAACTAAATCAAACTGTGAGAAAAGACATTCAGCCCGGGGAACACCAAGTGGACTTTTCAGGGGTGAGACGGCACCGCCAGTAGAGAGTGTACTGGTGATCTCATCTCTAATCAGCGTGATTTTCTGACTAAAAAAGGACATGAAATCATTCGGAGAAAACAGAAAGCTATCAGAGGGGGAGGGATTCCGTGTTAGCTTAGCAACAGTGTCGAATAGAAACTTTGGGTTGTTTTTATTTGCACTGATTAACCTAGAGAAGTGTGCAGTTTTGGCTGACGAGAGTGCACATTTATAATTTAGCAAGCTATCATTCCAGGCAAGCCGGAAGACTTCGAGTTTGGTCAATCGCCATTTACGTTCTAGTTTTCTACAGGCTTGTTTAAGTGCACGAGTGTCGTGGGTAAACCACGGTGCAAACTTCCTAGCGTGGTGTTTTCTAGTGACTAACGGGGCGATTGAGTCAAGCGCGTTGGTAAGGCTAGCGTTTAGTTCGTTGGCAAAATTGTCGAGTGAGCCAACATGACCGGAGAGTGGTGCGAGAAAGCTGGGCAGTTTTTCAGATAGTAACGAGGCCGTAGTGGCATTAATACGACGGCTAATATAAGTATCTTCACATTTTTGGCGTGGGAAGATCAATTTGATTTCAAATTTAATGAGATAGTGATCAGATAGGGCGGGCACATAAGAGGAGACCACTAAAGCAGAAACAGGAATGCCACGGGTCAGAACCAGGTCAAGGGTGTTGCCGCCATGGTGGGTTGGTTCATTAACAAATTGAGTGAGGCCGCAAGTATCAATAAGATCTAGGAAGGCCTTACTGAGAGGATCGGTGGAATTATTCAGGTGAATGTTAAAATCACCAATAATGAGAATATTATCAGCTCGGGTCACTAAGTCCGAAATGAAATTGGAGAACTCTTCTAAGAAGAGCGAATAGGGTCCAGGTGGGCGGTAAAGTACTGCTAAGTAGAATGACGGGAGATTCGTAGCTGTAGGGCGCAGAATCAGGACTTCGAAGGATGTAAATTTGTTGTTCGTGTTGGGAGTAAGACTAAGGATAGGGTTAAATATCAGGGCAACACCCCCTCCTTTTTTCGTCTCCCGGGCAACCTGAGAACTAAGAAAGTTTGGGGGAGAAGCTTCAATTAGAGGCAGAAACTCATTTGGCTTTAGCCAGGTTTCACAGAGACCCATCATGTCTAGATTATGTTCAGTAATCAAATCATTGATCAGTAACGCTTTTGTTGACAATGATCTTATATTGATGAAGCCCACAGTGAGGCGTTCAATACTGCTAGAGTTTTTATCAATGTTAATGGCAGTATGCGTGGGTCGAATTTCAATTAAGTTGCTGTAATTTACTGTGGGTCGGTAGGAAATTTGACGGGCGCGGTGGGAGAAAGATACAGTCTTAATTGGAAGGACTGTACTGTAATTTTCAAATCGAGAGGTGCCGCTGCCAGAGGATAAAGTAAAAGCAGACTGGTAAAACTCGGTAGATATGGGGGAAAAATGGCGAGCGGGGGGTACAGTCTCAGTTTGTTCTGCTGTAAGCTCTAACCTGGCAGACTCCACACCCTTACTAGGCCTAGCAGGTTCTCTAATCACCTGCATCCCGGCGAGCTCTACGGACAGATGTCAGCTTTCCCTTAAACATCTATCTATGTTGCTAGATAATAAAGCAGCGCCTACCCCATTAGGGTGGAGGCCGTCAGCTTTCAGCAAGCCGGGTTTGCCCCAGAAGGAGGGCCAGTTATCTAAGAAGACTAATCCCTTTTCTTCACAGTGCTTCGCCAGCCAGAGGTTGAGGGAGACTAATCTGCTATAACTCTCATCATTGCCCCTCGCGAAAGGTAAGGGGCCAGAGACAATTAATCGATGCCGACACATCTTCCTAGCGAGGTCACATGTCCTGGCTATGTTGAGCTTGGTGACCTCCGATTGCCTCATCCTAATGTCATTGGCGCCGACGTGTACTATGATGTTGCTATACTCACTGGGTGGACCGTTTGCCTCTTTCTTACCCTTGTGTCTGAACCTATTGTTCGCCAGCACCCTTAAGTTAGCCTCAATGTCGGTAGCTCTGGCCCCAGGTAAACAGAAAACCTCGGCCGGCGACTCAAGCCTAACATTACGGGTGATGGAATCGCCGATAACTAGGGTGCGAGACAGTCGGCGGGTCCGGGGAGCCGGGGAGACGCGCCGACCACGGGGACTAGCAAGAACAGTGAAACGATTAGCCATCGGTGGCACCGGTGGCGAATCGGGCCGCACAAGTGGCGGCTGGAACCGGCGGGCTCTCCGACGTCCGGAGACCGGGACAAACTCGTCACCCACTGCCGATGGAGCTACACTATCTTCGCTAATGCTCGGGCTACTGCTAGCGCTCGTGAGCCGGCTAGATGGCCACGTATCTAGGCTGTCTGGGGTGCCCGTCTCGTCTAAGGTAATCGGCCTATCCGCTTCTAACTGACGGACACGTCTCTCTAACAGAGACAACCTCTCTAAAACGAGCACACAAGAGGGGCACGGAGAACAAGAAGCCATGCTTACCCTTGGTATGGTTGGGAGACTAGAATGATTACTGGATGGAGACTAGAGAACCTCAGTCAGGATTAGACCCACTAAAAAACAATGAGACCCTTGTAAATGATGTGAGATCCCATACTGGGGAAAAAAACATTGCTTGTTCAATTTGTGGTAAAACATTTAGTTTCCGTGGAGGCCTGAGGAGACACATGAGGATTCATAGAGGTGATCAACCGTTTAGCTGTTCAGTTTGTGGTAAAACATTTCGCTGCCGTGGAAACCTGAGAAGACACACGATGATTCATACAGGTGAGAAACCGTTTAGCTGTTCAGTTTGTGGGAAAAGTTTTATTGCAAAGCAAGAAATGAAGAGACACATGAGACTGCACACAGGAGAGAAACTATATAGTTGCTCATTCTGCACTCAAAGTTTTACTTTACAGAGAAACCTGAAGAGACACATGAGACTGCACACAGGAGAGAGACCGTACAGTTGCAGCATTTGTGGGGAAAGATTCTACCGTCTGTCAAATGCCAGAAGGCATAAGTGTGTTGGTGAAAGCAGCAGCAAGTGAAGCTGCAGAGCTGCTGGTTGAACTGAACTGGGGTGGGTTTCCCAAAAAGCATCGTAGCGCTAAGCATGTCTTGAAGTAACTCTTCAAAACATTTGTGAATTTTACAAATGTTTCCCGGAACGTGTCGGAAAATTACGTAGTATGTGAAATCTCTCGTTCGTTCACAATGACCTGGTGCTAGTCTGTGACCTGGACTACTTTTTTTAGTATTTCGTTTTTTAGTACTTTTTTTGTATTTTGTACATTCTTGTTGACACTGTTATTCTGCTGCAACCC
>JAXDDX010000425.1:12500-72221 GCA_034670405.1 Hoplostethus atlanticus | reverse complement strand
TTATATCTACGCTACTCGTAAATTTTCTATGGTAGTAGAATTGCACGGTATGCCACAAATTACATATTTATGAAACTCAGTATGAATTTCCCTCATTATCGAAACACTGAAGTCATGTAACATTTGATACTTCAATTTTAAAACTCACAGCGTTGTCATCCGTTGGTTTTTCCTTCCCTGAAAAAACAAGAGCAGAGTTTAGATTCCTCAGTGACAGTCTGTGTTGGTCAGTGTGATCAAATGTCTGACTGCTCTCACCTCTAACTCTCTTCCAGCATGTGATGACTACAACAAGGATTATTAAGAGTGCTGCTAAACCCACGGCCACCGGGATGTACCACACAGTAGTTGAACCTGTTGAATCTGTTGAATCTGTTGAGGTTGATATACAAAAACACATGAGATTGAATCAGTTTTGGCTTTTGTGTTTTATGAACATAAATCTACTCCAAACCCTGGAAGGGAAAGAGGAAAGAGTTGGATACGCTTTTCACCATGTGCAAAATGTATTTGGCTCTTATTACACTACATTGAGAAACTGATGTAAAGCAATGTCTGTCAAATGTCAGTCTGAAAAAGAACAGCTTACAAAATACAGATTCACAAGAGTGAAGGAATGAAATCACCCAACCATCCCCCTTGGAGAGGAAATAACCCATATTGGGTGACATCACAGATACAGGCATCATGATAGGATGTTGTTGTTGGACTTGACACCAGGGGCCTGTTCCAAGAAGCAGGTTCAGCAAACTCTGAGTCTAACCCTGCACTCTGAGTTGATTAATTCCGAGATGGCCAAGTCTGAGTTTTTGGTTCCAGAACGGCTGATCTGAGTTAGTTCAATCAACTTTGAGTATGTTCACCTTGAGTTAAACGCGTGCGCGACAACAATAAAAAGCCATCATCAATGGAGGTCCGATACTACGATTAACCATGGCAACCAGCAAGCAGAAGGGTCGTAAAGGAGAGGGAATTGACGTGGGAGAGAATCGCTGCCCGAGTCAATGCGTACGTTTGAATGCAGTAGTGTATTCATTTAACATTTAACCACACTTTCTTATAATATTACCTACATGTGAGAAAGTGGTGGAATGGTATTGAGGTGCAATCCCACGGGCGCAAAGCGCTCTTGGCAGCAGCTGAAAATGAAATATAAAAACATTACAGTCATTTAGCAGACGCTTTTATCCAAAGCGACTTACAAAGGTGATAGTTAACACTATGTGAGGATCGAACCCACAACCTTGAGACTGAGACTGAGAGTCTAACACTCTACAAACTGAGCTGTCTGGGCCAGACATACTTCAAATGGTGTACTTGGGTTGACAAATTAGAAAGGCAGATCTAGATATTTAATTACTCAAACATAAGTTAGAGGTGGGTGCATGATCACAGGTGAAATGTGTTGTTGGAACAATATAAAAATACTAACTGTTGCTTTTGTTTTTGTAGGAAATAAAGAAGACCAAATGAAAGGTGTCTTTATTTGACTGCTCGGGGTGGTGGTAGCTTAATCCGTGAACTGTAAACGGCATATTATATCTCGGACAGCTCTTCCATCCTGGACATAGAACATCTAATCGGGGTCTCAAAATCCTCTCCTGACGTAAGGCTATGCGAATTACTTCTGCTTGAATATCGATCGGGTTACCGAGGAAAGGACACGCCATGTCCGACAGCTGCTTCAGGTTCAGCAGAGGGAGGAGACAGGGAGGAAGTCAGGGTTTGTTCAAGAAAACCTGCCAGCGAGCAGGTTAGGTTCACAGAGTCAGTTACCATGGTAACTGAATCAGAGTTTGAGTTACCTCTCTTTCTGGAACGGAAAACCCAGAGTTTCCCTCATCTCAGGGTTACCAAACTCAGAGTTTTCACTAAACCCGCTTCTTGGAACAGGCCCCAGGACACCAAACATGACACTACACACCAATGGGAACCATTTACCAAAAACCAAACCCACCAAAAAAACTCCAACACCAAGAAACGAGACTCGGTGTCTCTAGTGATGGCTGGGCTGTTCTGGTGTCAGAGCCACCAGGAAGTCCAAAAACACACATAGAATGAATCTGAGACGACATCTCAAAGTGCATTTGTCTGAACATCTTTGCTTTCATCACTTTTGGCAGAAACTTTGTCAGCAGGATCTTGTGGCTGGAGAAGCAACAAGGATTGAGACTCGGCCTCAGGGTGTGAACACTGACAGACTGGCTCAGAGAGAATGAAGGTTTTACAGTAAAACCACTGTTTGGAGACTCTGTTGCTTTTTCTTTGATAAAGGAAATAACAAAACACAACAAAACACAACAAAACGTGGGGTCAGAAAAGACCACGTGTTAATCATCAGTAAATAAATAAGAACCAATTAAATAATCTTTTACCAGATCAGGAAAACAAAGACCGCTTCAGTTAGTTTTCATATCAAGATAAAGATATTTTGAACAGCTCCTCGTATTCTCAAAGCTTTCTGGCCTGAGGTCAGAGGTCCAGAGGTATTGGGCCTTTTAAGTTGCTATTTCTTACAAAATAGAAAATAATAAAATATCTGTTGCGTAACTTGATGTACAGGATTTACTTTACTCCTCAAATGAAAGAAGTTGGTGTAATGAAGTGGTCAGTACTTTCCTAACTAAGGCTGAAATAACATTCAGGTCTTCACTAGCTCTGTAAAGTAGAACCATTCATTCACTGCACAGGCTGAAGAAATCACTCACTGGTCAATGTGCATGGCACTAAAGCTGTGAAGCGACCACCGACTATAGAATCACTATTGTTTTGATTTATTGAACTGAATTGATTTTCTGTATGATTCCGTGGCTTTTCTATTTTTCCATGTTCTATCTAGTTTTCTCCCATCGTGGAATCCTGGGGGCCGGAAAAGAGGGAGGAACGAGGAATACTTGAAATGTGTATTGCAGAATGGAAAACCACTACCTGCTGAGTTTGAAGGATCAGTGGTGGTTATCGGCCCTGCTGTCATCTCTTTTGGTGTTGTTGTTGATGTTGTTGTTGTTGTTGTCTTTCCTGGGTGAAGACAAAACCCAACACAATGTAGGGTCAGGAAAGAGTTCATGTTTATTAAATCAGGTAAATCAATAAGAGAATGAAAGAATGTTTATCATGATAAATAAATGAAGGTATCTTGAACATTTCATCTTAGTAAAGATGTTTTCTCACCTGAGGACAGAGGGGGGAAGCCAAATGTCTGCACCTGTCCATTGTAATCAGTCACTTCACACTTGAATCTCTCTTTGCTATGCTCGGTAGTCAGAAAGGTCACAGTGGTGTTGCAGTGAGACGGTGATGTCTGAATGATGCTGTTACTTCCTGCCAACTTTTCACCATCAAACAGCCACACCAGTTTCTCTCCACAATATCTCCATCTCGACACAGAGCAGGATAACGTCATCTTATCAGTGTCCTGATGTTCAGTCACTGGTGAAGATGGACAATAACAGAGTAAAATCAACTACATTACTGTAATCATACTTAATGTAATGTTTATGTTTCGTTCCAGGATGCAGTTAGAGCTGAATAGGTGAGAATGGAAATACTCACAGTCAATAAGAGACAGATCAACCGGAGCATCTGGATATTGTTGTCCTGATATGTACTTTCGGCAGGCGTAGCAACCAACATCCTCATCTCTGAGATCCTTTATAACCAGAGAACAGTCGGATGCAACACTCAGTCTGGCTGCTTTAGCTTTGGTAAACCCATTTTTAGAAATCTTCCCATCGTCAACCAGCTCTTCTGTTGAGCCTACTCCATACAGACTGAAGCTCCAGTTAGTCCTGTCACATTCATGTTGATCGGTTCTCACATTGGCACAAGACAGACTGACTTCATCTCCACGTCTGCCATAGAAGACAGGTTGTCCGGTTACTGCTGTGGAGAAAATGATGAGAAATATTGCGAAAATGAATTGAAACAGAAACATGCCTGGTACGTTCAGTTGGTGTGGAGATCCTTTTGGATACAACACAAGTTTGAAAATGTGACCCGTCCTTGGTTTTCAAGAGTCTACTGGACAAATGATTCAGCTAAAAACCTCCAGACCCACAGCACCAGGGGGCGCCCGTTCTATGTTTCACTATAGTGCCGAAGAGCGCCCATCATTTTCCAATCAAAAATCCAAAACAGAAACAACATCGAAAACAGAAAATCAAGTTATCAATTTTGTTTTATATGTACTTCAAGTTGTCGTCTATTAACCGGAACCGGATGTTTGTTGTTGTGATGTTGACATGCTTGTAGTTTTTCTCTGTTTTAGCATGTGAAAGTCTATCATCTTGCTATTGGTGGTCTGTGTGTGTGTGCGCAGGGTGTTGTGAAGCGTCTAGTGCAGTAATGCTAGTTAGAGGGAGGGTGCATGCCTACTTCCTACCTGCTTGCAACCATCTCGCTTACAGCTCGCTGCCGCTGGCTAGCCCTTGTGGTGAACGGGAAAGCAGCCTTGTGCATAAGTCTTCTCCTGCCAGTACACAGCCTCTCCCTCACCAAGACTCCTGCCGTGCCACCTCGTGGCCACACACGGTAACTGGGTGTCTCGCGACCCCAGGCAAATTCGGCAGGGGATCTCGGAGCTGCAGTGGACCCCAGAGGTAAGCAGTACAGGCCCACCAGCGCTGGCTGCCACCATCCACTGCCCCAATGCCTAATGGGTGCACCCACACGTGCTATGGCTACGGGAGTAAACCCCTAACGAAAAATCTGCGGAGTAAACCCGCATCAGGCAGACACCAACAGACCGGTGTTCTGGCAGACTTCTGCAACTCCCCTCCACAGAAGGTCGTCAAGTTCAAGTTCAAGAGTTCAAGAAGTTTATTTGTCACATACACACACGGGGTGTGCAGTGAAATGTAAAAAAGTGGCAATGCTCAACAGAAATGTGCAAAGGGCAAAATATCAGGTTCACACTATTTACAATAAAAAACCAACACAATATTTACAGTATTACAGTAAGAGCTCTATATAAGAAAACAACACAATATTTACAGTAAGAGCACTTTGAAAATAAAAATATAGTAAAAAAGGGAAATCTTATGTATGTAATATAATATAAATTATGTGTAGTCGCTACCTAAGTGTGTGTGTGTGTGTGTGTGCATAAGAGGGGCAGTGTGTGGGTCTTGGTGGGGGCCCTGGTGAGGTCGGAGTTCACAGTCAAGATTCAAGATTCAAGAACTTTATTTGTCACATACACACACGGGGTGTGTAGTGAAATGAAAAGTGGCAATGCTCAACGGGACTGTGCAAAAGGGCAACAGTACACAGTATTTACAGTAAAAAAACAACACAATATATACAGTAAGAGCACTTTGGAAATGGTAAGGGAAATCGTATGAATGTAATATACTATAAATTATGTGTAGTCATTACCTAAGTGTGTGTGTGTGTGAGTGTGCATAAGAGGGGCAGTGTGTGTGTCTTGGTGGGGGCCCTGGTGAGGTCAGAGTTCACAGTCCTGATGGCCTGAGGAAAGAAACTCCGTCTCAGTCTCTCTGTTTTGGCAGCGTGACTACGGAGGCGCTTGCCTGACCGCAGCAGCTGAAACAGTCCGTTGTTAGGGTGGTGAGGATCCTTCATGATCCTGCAGGCTCTGGTTCTGCACCTCCTGGTGTACAAGTCCTGCAGGGTGGGGAGTGTAGTTCCACTACTCTCTGCAGAGCCTTCCTGTCCTGAGCGGAGCTGTTGCCAAACCAGGCAGTGATGCTTCCTGTCAGGATGCTCTCTACAGCTCCAGAGTAGAAGGACTGAAGGATCCTCCGGGAGACTTTGAATTTCCTCAGCTGCCTGAGGTGGTAAAGGCGCTGCCTCGCCTTTCTCACCAGAGTGTCAGTGTGTGTTGTCCATGTCAGATCTTCAGTGATGTGGACTCCCAGGTATTTATACCTGCTCACCCTCTCCACAGTAGTCCCATTAATCCCCAATGGTGAGTACGTCCTCTGTTGTTGTGTCCTCCTAAAGTCCACAATCAGCTCCTTAGTTTTGGTGACGTTCAAGAGGAGGCTGTTGTCCTGGCACCAGAGTGACAGATCAGCAACTTCCTCCAGGTAGGCCTTCTCGTCGTTGTTGGAGATCAGGCCCACCACCACTGTGTCATCCGCAAACTTAATGATGGAGTTGGAGCTGAACCTGGCCACACAGTCATGTGTGTACAGGGAGTACAGTACACTGTAAAAAAAAAAATCGTAAAAAAACGGTCAAAAGTCTGGCAGCACAGGGTGCCAGACATTAACTTTCAATTTAAAATAATGTGAAAAACCATAATAATAAATACGGTCAAAAGTCTGGCAGCACAGGGTGCCAAACATCAACCGTAAGTTTGAAAGAGTGTTAAAAACCATAATATGAAATACGGTCAAAAGCCTGGCAGCACAGGGTGCCAAACATCAACCGTGAGTTTGAAAGAGTGTTAAAAACCATAATATGAAATACGGTCAAAAGCTTGGCAGCACAGGGTGCCAAACATTATCTGTAATTTCAAAATACGTTAATTGACTGTAAAATTACATGCAGATTTGATTTAAGGGAAAACGGCAAAAACATGTATGTTAAAATACAGTCAAATGTATGGTAGCATGGGATGATGATTTACCATGTTTTCATAATATGTCCAATGACTGTAAATTTACGAGCAAAATATTTTTAAGAAAGACGAGAAGAAACTTTAAATATACAATTAACTTTTAATTTTGATATACGATTAATAAATGCATTTTCACAGATTGCCATAAATTTCCATACAAACGCTGCAATATCAATACATCCTAACCTATTGATATAGGTAATGGTAAAATTACATATAAAACCCATATACTCATAAGACGAACATCATACCTAGAACATACAGTGAGGCATAACATTACAGTAAAATCTCTGAGTCAAGCAGAACAATTGCATATCAAACTAGAACAAAATTTGTATGCTTCCTTCAGCTTAAAAATGTCTTCCGCCCCAAATTTCAGACTTCAACAACTTTCACACCATTTAAGCTATCAACGGCGTTCAAACTTTGAATAGTATAGAATAGAATAGTTGAATAGCATAGCCTGGAATCATCATTGGTCATTCAAATGTTTGATTACACTTTTACTTTTTCAGCAATTGAATTTCATTTTCAATTTTTTGGCCCCATAGGAATGCATTATGAAAAGTTAAGTTCACTTTCGCTTTGACAATGGCTGTCTGTACAAGCCACTAGATGGAGTCAGAGACTGTCAAACAGCCAGGGTCACATTTCACACAAATTTTCTTCAGAAATTGTAACTTTTTTAGCCTCATATATGTAATTACATATATGGGGCACAATGTTAACAATGAACAATTAAATTAAATCTCTATAAAATACATTATAGAAGATACATACTTATACATTAAACCACATTATATCAAGCTTTGAATACAATCACAGGAGATATTTTCAGCAAGGAAAAACAATATAAAATATATATAAATATATATATAAAAACAATATTAAATAACACATTGACACAATTTTGGCATACAAATGAATTTCTATGTCCGGGTGTAGGGGTGTGTGATTGTGTGTGTGGAGGGGGTTGGGTGGCAAGAAGAAAGTAGCAGGCTCAGGGGTTGATGCTGGAGGTAGCGTTGTACAGCCGGATAGCTGTTGGCACAAAAGAGTGCTTGAAGCTCCCTTGTACACCTAGGTTGGATGAGACGGTGGCTGAAGGAGCTTCTCAGCCCGTTCATCTCATCATAGAGGGGGTGGGATGGGTTCTCCAAGATGGATCTGTGTTTAGACCTCTTCCTCCCCTCAGCCACCTCTTCCAGAATGTCCAGGCTATCTCCCACAACTGAGACAGCTTTCTTGACCAGCTTGTTGATCTTGTTGGCATCCTTTGCCTTGATGCCACCTCCCCAACATACCACAGAAGAGTGCACTGGCCACCACAGTCTGGTAGAACATGCGGAGCAGCCTGTTGCTCACATTGAATGATCTGAGCCTCCTCAGGAAGTACAGTCTGCTCTGACCTTTCCTGTAGAGGGCATCAGTGTTGTCTGACCTGTCCAGTTTATTGTTGAGGTGCACCCCCAGGAACTGGAGGATGACAGGTGGTGGTGGTCGCCTCTTGTTCCGACGGAAGTCCACCATGAGCTCTCGTCTTGCTGACATTGAGTTGATAAGTGTTTCAGCTCCACTCCTAGTATGAATAATGAGAAAAAGGAGAGGGAATGGGTTATCATTGCAGGGTTAACTGAATATAAAGAGACCAGCTATATGATGTAGACAGCATTAAACCAAGAAATGTAAACAATCTGGTAGCAATTTCTAGAACCTTCTCTTTCTGGCAAAAGATAATTTTTATTAAGATCTAGTAAGAGAAGAGGGTCCTATTAATTGCCACAAAGTACCACAAACAACCTCAAAGTACCCCAAACTACCACAAAGCATCACAAAGTACCCCAAAGGGTAGCACGAAGTACCTCAAAACACTGAAAAGACTCCCAGTTAATGATAAATCAGTTTGGGCTGCTTAAAAACATGTACTGTCCCTTTAGGCTTGAATCCATTTCAAGCCATAAATATTTGTCAAAGGTTATCGTATGGGCAATTTAAATTGCTAAAGAAGCAATATTTTTCCATGAAAATGTTAGAGCAAATTGACAAATGTGTGTGTGTGCGCGTGTGTGCAAATAACTTTCTTCTTAAATAAGCAATATTTGTTTGACTGGCTTCAAACATTCTTTCCATGTAACGTGTTTCGGGGGCTCTGATTGGCTTAAGGAAACACTCGAAGTTCACTACAAGTCTTCAATTCACTTAACTGGCCTTCACAAGTCTACAAAATATCTGATGGACATTAATAACTGAAAACACCATCCTCTTTGGTGCATACTGGAACTGCAGACATTGCTAAATGAAAATATTGATACGGTGGCCATAACCCTGTGGGTTGATAAAAAAAGGAAGGTTCGCCGCTTGTGCATAAAATAATAGTTACATGCAAACATTAAATGGGAAGGAGGTTCTACATACCTTCATGATATGAGTGTTGGTAAATGCAGCAGAGCTTAGACGGTGACCATGACTCCCTTCCTGGAAAGACCATCTCTGCTTCTTTCGCACCAGCTGCACCACATCTGAGGGCATGTAGGGAAACAAGCAGGAATAGCTGTGACTAACATCCCTCTTAGGTCATTGACTCAGTGTGTCTTTGTGTGTGTATGCACGAGTGAGTGAGTGAGTGAGTGAGTCGTACTGCTTACCATACATGTGTGATTGTGTATGCCTGTGTGGTCAGATGGGTAAGTTGAGGTAGGCCTTCTGGTTTGCTGGTGTACCATCATACCAAAGACTGCAGGCTGCCAACAAGCACATGCAGCTGGGTATATTTTGATCAGTGATGGCAGGGCACTGTTTCTTCTTTTAAAATGTGTTTTATTCCTTCTGTATAACACTGAAAGGGATAGTGCTGAAATCACTGGAGGTCAAAGGGATAAGGATGAAGAAGCTCAAAAAGGATAGACATTTAAGGATAGGTGTGAGAGTGGCAGTGGCAGACCTGGACAAAGGAGAGAGAAGAAAAAGATGATAATTAGTATTAAATAACAGTAAATTTGAATCACAATGTTATTTAGTTTAATTGAACTTCTAACTTAGTAGAAGTTATCTAATTCATTACCTTAAATTCCATACATTGCTATGCTATGTATGTTCATTCTATCAGGATAGTACCTGCTTTGAGCTGAATGGGGGTTCATACAATTTTTATGCTGAGAACCAGAATGTGTACACGCATGTGCTGAAAGCTACACAACCCTGTGCTCTAACCTCTCAGATAAAATGCAGGTTAAGTATATGCGGATGCCTGTGTACAAATGTTTTCAACTTTTCGAAAAAGTACAAAAATCTGCACTGACAATAACAGGGTACACAGCAGCAGATGAAAAAAAGACTGTGTTTCGGCACTATGCCATCATCAGCATTTTGAATGCTGTAAACACTTTCTTTCCGGTTGCTTGCTGCTCTGCGACCAGAATATACGAATATTTTCGGTCCGCGGCCCGGTGGTTGGGAACCCCCGATGTAAACACACTAAGGCACCCGCATACAGGGACATACGACCCGCACACACACTCACTCACTCACTCACACATTTACTTAATCAGGTTTAATCTAGCTATGATAAGATTGCTAAAATGCATGTGAAAAGCAGACCAGCGCACATTTAGTGCCGCCGTTTGACAAGGAGTAACATTACCGAAAAGCAAAGCACTCTTTGCCTGACAGTCTCTCGCATTGACTGAAGAAATATCATATCAATATCATAGGCTACCGTGGATATCATACTGGATATCAACTTGCCGCATATACAGTATAACGTTATAGCTTGAGTAAAAATAATACCTTTAGAGGAATGCCAACAAAATAAACAACTAGTCAAATTACAGTTCGAGTGAGCATGCAGTTTTCTCTGGCTATTAAATATTTAAATCCAGTCCATCCAATAAGTATACAAATTTGACAGAGATGGTAGAAATAGAATAAAAGTTACTTACTTTTTGGCTGGCGTCTCTTCCAAGGTAACGTTACTCCTGCAGCGACTGTTTGCGACGGAGAGAAGACAGGCAAAGAGAGCGCCAAGTTTGAATCTCAATAGTGTAACGTCATTGGTCGAGCGGGGTGGTTGGGGGATGGGGGAGTTTGGCCAGGAGCTGTGACTTCTAAGGCCCACCTGTTTAAGCATTTTCACTGCAGTTGGTTGTGGAAAGAAAAGTGTTGTAGCAAGTGATAGGCACTGAAAAGCTATAGTACTATGTACAAGGTCAAAATGATCCTGGATTCTTCTTGATATATAGGCCATTGCAAATGACAAGACTGGAGCAAAGTGAAAATGCTATCCTACAGCATAGTCTTGTAGTACATTAAACTCATGCAATTTTAAGGTGTTAAGCCTGGAAAACAATGCTGGTCTGGCCTTTAAGTGGGCTACTCTAATAACACATTAGCCTAAACCCCTTGGTTGGGAAAGCATCGGGGCCAACATATAGATACAGCAGTGGAGGGTAGAGAGGGTAGAGAGCTGATCAGCAACATATAAGCTAAAACATGCATGCATCAGGATCAATGGATCAGAGTACACAACCAAAGGCAAGCTTTGGGTTGATGAGCTGCCATTGTGCTGTTTGCATTGTTGTAATGGACAGTGGATTGTCTTTGCCAGCTTGTAACCCCAAGGGTGCAACATCATGGAGGCACAATGTATTGCAATCTAAAAGATGAAAGTCAAAAAAAGTCATTCAGTAGTGGAACTCTCCTTTTTGTCTTGAATTAGTCTTAAAATTCAAAAAAAAATTCAAATGTCTTCTGTTGAAATCAAGCATGCATGAATAGATCAGACCTTTCATAACAATTCATGACAAAGTGGCATTGTTCTGTTAAGAACATCACTAATTTTGTAATATATTTTAGGGCTTTTCAGCTCTATTTGACAGCACAGTGAAGAGAGAAAGGAAAGGGGAAAGAGAGGGGAATGCACAATGCCAGCCCAACTCATAAAGCGATGCCCCGCAACGCAACGGTTAATCTTGGGTCTATCTACCTGCAACACATTTACAGTTGTGCAAACAGCTGTTTGTGTTCGCTACTCTGTCTGCAACATCATTCTACTGCTGGAAAAATCATCAATGTAGTAATCTACATGTGGCTACACAAATTTACAAATCTGGCAATTTTAAACCTCAAGGAGGTGTCAATTTTATACTGTGAGTGAGGCCAATGTTGGTACTAGGTATGTGGCCCAGAAAGACATTTCCCTATAGAGGCCCGTTTGAAAATAAATGTGTGTTAAATGTTTACAAAGATAGCTTCAACGTTGCATATGACAAAAAAGTCTTTGAATATTTCCATTATTTATTTGAAGGATTGCCAGGATTGGTATCTGCACTGGGTACTTCTGTGAACCATCATTGTCCTGAAAGTATAAATTAAATTTAGGCTTTCACGATGCTTATTTTACTTGTATATGTTCACCTAAAAATGCATATTTGAAGTACAAGTCGCTCCTGCTGCGATTGCCACGTTGCCACATGATTGTCACGTGCAAAAAAACACTAATACGCATGTCCGCTGAGCAACCAGGAAGTCGAGGAAATTTTTAGCGGATGTGCAGGATGAGCAAGTTCAATAGACATGAATGGGCCGCCATTTGCCGTTTAGTCTATATGTATTAAACCTCCTTGGCGAGTGCCCCGTTATGTTACGAAAAGGTAACGTTATTTCTGTCATGTCAACATGTCGAAAGGAAACTCACATGATGAATGTGTGTGCTAATGATACAACCTTGTAGAAATACAATAATCTTGTAGAATCACCATCTTTGTCAGTATTGTTGTATTGACTATTTTTGTCATTATAGTCTCCCATATAATGACTGTGTAATAACAGACAAAATCTGTAAATGTTTGTATGGGAAACCATGTCTTACTCATTGTGTACTTACAGATATTGGCTCGTAAAAAAAATGTAGATAAATATTTTTTTGAACTGACTCTAGCAGTACAATAACAGTAACAATCTGTAGTATCACATTCCTAAATTGACCTATGTATTTATAACAAAACCTTGTAAAAAAAAAAAGTCATGTTGTAGAATTACCATCATAGACTTTATCCTTAAAAAAGGCTTACTGTATTTCGTCATTAAGTAATTTATCCGTAAAATGATGGAGAAAATTTAATAATAGTCATTTAATGTAAATTTAATGCAATTTGACAGTTAAAAAAAAGTGAAATGCATGTCAATTAACGCAATATTTGATGGTACTTTGCATGTAAATTTACATCTTTTTTTACAGTGAACTTACAGATATTGGCTTGTAAAAATACGTAGATAAATTATTTTTTAACTGACTGTAGCAGTATAATAACAGTAACAATCTGTAATATCACATTTGTAAATTTACCTGTGCATTTACGTATTTTTATGGCAAAACCATGTAAAAGAAAAGTCATGTTGTAGAATTACCATCATTGACTTTATCCTTTAAAAAAAGCTTTACTGTGTTTTGTTATGAAGTAATTTAACTGTAAAATTACGGAAAAACATTTAATAATTGTCATTTAATGTAAATTTAATGCAATTTGACAGTTAAAAAAGAAAAAGTGAAATGCATGTCAATTGACATGATATTCGATGGTACTTTGCGCGTAAATTTACATCTTTTTTTTACAGTGTAGGGTGCTGAGGACGCAACCCTGGGGGGATCCTGTGTTCAGGGTGAGGGGGTTGGATGTGTGTCTGCCCACCCTGACCACCTGGGGCCTGGCGGTCAGGAAGTCCAGGATCCAGGCACACAGGGGGGTGTTCAGTCCCAGCTCAATCAGCTTGCCAGCCAGTCTGGTGGGGACTATGGTGTTGAAAGCTGAACTATAATCAATGAACAGCAGTCTCACATAGCCCCCCTTCCGGCTGTCCAGATGAGAGAGTGTGGTGTGCATGAGTTCATCAGTTCTTCATGCCACTGGAAAATGTAAGGTGGAGCCAAGACAGTGAGGGTAGTGACTGCGCACAACTACCTTCACTATAATCTACTCATCGCGCAGGCCTGCTCCAAATACCCTACCCCATGGCTGGTTGTGCACTAGCTGAAGAGATATAACATCGACATCGCGGCCCTCAGCGAAACCCGCTTCCACGTCGAGGACTCTCTTATAGAGACGGGAGAAGGCTACACTTTCTTCTGGAAGGGGCTTCCGGAAGGCTCCCGTCGCCTCCATGGTGTAGGTTTTGCTGTGAAGACAAGTCTACTTCAGAAGATCCCAGAATCCCCAGTTGGCATCAGTGAAAGACTGATGACCTGGCGGATTCCCCTCACGAACAACCGTTATACCACCCTCATCAGCACATACGCCCCAAGACTGGACACTGACCCCGAGTGCAAGGAACGTTTCTACTCTTCCCTGCACTCTGCCATAAATACAACAGCATCCACCGACAAGCTCATTCTCTTAGGGGATTTTAACACAAGAGTGGGCTCTGACAGTGGACTATGGCAGGGTGTGCTCGTGCAGCATGGTGTTGGCAAGCTCAATGACAATGGTCTCCGCCTCCTTACTCTCTGCTCTGAACATCACTTGGTCATCACAAACACCTTGTTCCAACTCAAGAACAAACACAAGACCTCCTGGCAACATCCCTGCTCTAAACACTGGCATCTCCTGGACTACATCATTGTCCGCCAAGCTGACAGGAAGGAAGTACGAGTCACCAGGGCAATGTGTGGAGCCGACTGTTGGACAGACCATCGATTGATCAGAGCCAAACTCAACCTGGAAATCCGCCCTCAACTGAGGAAAACACCACCATGCAGGAAGCTTAACTGTGATGCACTGAAGTCCACGCACTCAATCAACCAGCTCAGGGAACAGATTGCCAATCAGCTTTCTAGGATCCCCGAAATAACAGCAGACCCAAACATCAGTTCCACCTGGAGCACCCTACGTACTGCCCTTCACCAGGCGGCAGTAGAGTCTATAGGGTACACCAGACGGAGACACCAAGACTGGTTTGACAACAGTGCACCAGGTATTCACAACATCCTTCAAGCAAAACACAAGGCCCTTGCAGCTCACCTGTCAAACCCTCAATCCACCTCGCTGAAGGCTCACTTCAACACCCTCAGGGCTGAAACCCAGCGCACCCTCAGAGAACGACTGGTGGACCAAGAAAGCCAGCGAAATACAACACCACGCAGACACCAACAACTCCCATGCTTTCTACGACGCCATCAAGTCTATCTATGGCCCACAGAGGAAGAGCATAACCCCGGTCAGATCAGCAGATGGCAGCACCCTCTACAAGGATAAACAGCAGATCCTGGACAGATGGGCTGAGCATTTCAACACCCTGCTAAACACCACAAATCCAACTCAAACGGACATACTCGCTGTGATGTCGGGGGAGGAAGAGTCCCGGTCAGGGCCAGTGATAAGGACTGGACCTCCTCGCCAACACTTAATCTTCTTCATAATTCAGTCGTTACTGGAGTCTCACAACAGGTTCAAAGAATTCACTGGAGACGATCAGAGTTCGATGCATAGAGCTTTATTCTTCAACAGAGATAAAACCCGGGTTGGCACCGGAACCAGACCGAAGTACAACTGTCTGTGCATGATCTTATATATCCCAAGAACTGGGTGGAGAATACTGACTTTTACGCCCTGTTTTCCCAAAACAACCTATTGCCATCCACAAAACAATGGTGTCATATCTCTCATAACTTCCAAATTTGGGCCCTACAGGTGACTGTTACATAACACCATTATATAATACATTTTGGGCCTATCTGCCCAATGTCTGGGTCGGTGACCTCGGCCCTCCAGGTGGCCGCTACATCACCCTGGGTGCTCCCCCCTTACGATTGCAGGCTTCCCCCCCCACGATTGCAGGCGCTGGGTACTGTTTAATTACACGATTACAAATGCTTTCCCAGCTGTGGGACTCTCTAGGCATATTCTGGGCATATTCAGCCTGTCCTCTTGACACCCTTATCTTGTGAAGACTCCAGACCATATTTTTTAAAAACTTTATGATTACCTTATGATTTTCAGGTTACATGCTTAATCAGACACAATCTTTATATTTGTGCAAATCTAATATATTGACATAAATGATATTACTCAATACCATCTTGTCATCTGAAGTCATCCCACAAGATTGGAAGGATGCCAACATCATCACAATCTACAAGCGCAAAGGTGACAAGGCAGACTGCGGTAACAGCAGAGGTATCTCTCTCCTATCAGTGGCCGGGAAGGTGCTAGCTCGGATCATGCTACTCCGCCTAGCAACCTATATAACAGAAGCCATCCTGCCCGAATCCCAGTGTGGCTTTAGGCGTGATCGAAGCACTGCGGACATGATCTTTGTTGCTAGACAGGTACAGGAAAAATGCAGAGAACATCGCAAAGACCTGTACCTAGCGTACCAAGGCCTTCGACACAGTAAACCGGGAACTGTTGTGGGAAGTACTCGGGAGGTTGGGGGTTCCACCGAAGTTCAGGAACATCCTGCGGCAGCTCCATGATGGGATGGAAGCCTGCGTGAGCATCGGTGGCCAACAATCCCCCTTCTTCAGTGTGGATGTGGGGGTCAAGCAGGGGTGTGTTCTAGCCCCAACTATCTTTAACATGTTCCTCTCTACCGTCACTCTACTCTCTCACAAGTCCCTGGCTCCCACAGATGGGGTACAGATACAGTACAGACTGGATAGAAACCTTTTTAATATCCGGCGCCTTCAAGCCACTACCAAAACCACCACCCAACACATCGTGGAGCTACAGTATGCTGACGACTGCGCTCTCCTCGCTCACTCACCAGAATCCTTACAGCGTGCGCCAGATGTGGTTGCCTCCATATACAGCGCCATTGGTCTCCAGATCAACATCAAGAAAACTCAGATAGTCGTGCAAGAGTCCATCCCCCAACCACATGCGCCTACCTTCACCCTTGATGGTCACCCACTTGCCATCGTCCCACACTTCACCTACCTCGGTAGCATTATGTCTCCCTCCTGCAACATCGATGATGACCTCCAGGTTCGCATTGGCCTGGCCTCTGCTGCCTTTGGCAGGCTCAAGTCCAGAGTTTTCCTGAACAGGAACCTAACCATCTCCACCAAAGCAGCTGTGTACAAGGCAGTCTGCCTTTCCACACTGCTTTACGGCTCAGAAACCTGGACCCCCTACCAGAGGCACATACGAACACTAGAGGCCTTCCACATCCGCTGCCTTCAAAAGATCCTGGGTTTGTCCTGGGAAGACAGAGTGCCCTACGTGGAAATCCACGACCGGACCCACACACCCAGCATTGCAGTGCTCCTTACACAAAAACATCTGCGCTGGGTCAGGCATGTGATCCGCATGCCTGCCCACCACCTCCCTAGACAGATCCTCTATGGCCAGCTCTTGGTTGGTCATAGAGCTGCTGGGGGCCAGAAAAAGCGCTACAAGGATCACCTGAAAACCCTCCTGAAGAAGTGCAACATCACACCATCAGCACTAGAGCCCCTGGCTGCTGATCGCCACACCTGGAGCTCCACCTGCCACCAGGGAATCACTCACCTTCAGGAGCAGGCCACACAGAAGAGAATACAGCGGCATGCACAGAGGCACCAACGTGCTGCAGGGCCTCCCCTCACCTGTGCTGTATACCCCTGCCCCTCATGTGGCAAGATTTGGGGATCACGCATTGGCCTGCACAGCCACATGGCTATGCAATAGGCGTAACACACCCCAATAATCCCCCCCACAAATTAATTTGGAGCAACGTCATCATCGACATCGATGGACTGCCATAAGCAAAGTAAGCTATTGGTCTACTATAGGCTGTTGTTTACATTCTAGCAGGGGTGTAAAAAGTAAGTTAAGTATGGGTACTGGTTCAAAATCTTACTCAATTACAAGTCAAAGTATCTAGCTAAAAATACACTTGAGTAAAAGTCAAAAAGTTTCTACTTTTAAATGTACTCAAGTATTAAAAAGTAAAAGTAAGTAAAAAGTAAGCTTTTTTATTATTGCAATTGATAGAAAATGCTGAAATTAAAGAACAGAGGAGACTTTTTTGCATTAAATTACTATTATTATTTTTTAATTATTATTATTCATTAAATTACTTTAATGAACTTCTCCATCAAATTTTAAAAAAACATTTTGAGGTAAACTAACATGGACAGCATTCACATCACAGTGTCCAGTTCTAAAGTTGGCCAAACTACAGCTGTGGACAAAATGAAGGGATAGTTCAGTTTTTTATACTTGGGTTAAACATCGCAAATCCTAAGGTTCTTGTCAAAGAATTGAAAAGCATTTTTAAATTGGCAACTATGGTTACTGAAAAAGTCCACCCAAGGACTTAATTTTCCATTGATTGGGAGTATAAATAAATAAAGTATGGCCTCAGGGTTAATAGTTCGGCCAGTGAAAAAACAATAATAATAAATTTAAAGTTCCTAAAGTTAGTTGGACCTGCGAGATTTGTAACTTGTACTTTGAAGTACTTTATACTTTGAAGGTCTGAATTTTAAATGTAAGGAGTTAAAAGTATTTTTTTTCTCAAAAATATAATTGAGTAATACAAACTTAATAATACTCGAGTAAAGTACACAATAGTACTTAAGTATAGTAACAAAGTACAATTACTCCAGTACTTTACACCCCTGCATTCTAGCCATTGTTTGTTCGTGACACAAATGCCTTCAAAATATTTATTTTTATCTATCATTTTGTGCATCTAATGGTGTAGCGCCGCAGCAAACTGAAGGAAACCACTCGCTCTCTTTCTCCGTTATATTAGAGGACAACAAAAACGCCCTTGTGGATGACTAACGCCGGGTTCACTGACTGACGGGTTCACAAGTTTTCTCTGTATACGTTTGACGCCTGTTGCTGTCTGATCTTATTAGTAGTACACCATTATCTGTATCTGTATCTGTATCTGTTCACTCAACTAAATTATCTGTATCCGTATCCGTACTCAATCAGAAGGATGATCAGAAGTTGCTATATTTATTGTTTATTAGAAAACTATTTACAGAACAGCCTCAGAATTGAGCTTCAGATCAATGTTTTTGATCACAAGAGTAAGAGAACTATTTACAGAACAAGTTGTATTATAAACTTGAATGAATAAACTTCAGTGAATCAATGAACACAACACATGCAGTATTAAGAATTATGAAGTAAAATGCATGAACTAGAGTTTTCATACTCAACATAAGTGACTTTTTTCATTTAGTTAGACTTGTTGCTTCAGTGGGTTGACATGAGCACTTGGTTTAAATAAAAAAAGTTAGTGTTTTAAATGTAATGTTAAATGTAATGAATTAAACAGATCCTGACAAATACATGAATCTCTTTGCCATATGTTTGGTACCAAATTAAACCAATAAAATGAAAACAACTTGCAATACCATTTTCTTTTTGTTGTTGAAATCCAGCTGCTTGTTTGGAAAGAGTAAGAAAACACTCACGTAACCCTGAACTGCAGCAACCTGCTAGAAATCTACTGGGATAGACATATAAATGGAGCCTTACCTGGAGAAGGAAACACCAGCATCAGAAACAATTTGATTCCATTAATTTCAGGTAATCTGAATACAGACATTCTGCTATCTATCTATCTATCTATCTATCTATCTATCTATCTATCTATCTATCTATCTATCTATCTATCTATCTATCTATCTATCTCTATCTCTCTCTCTCTCTCTCTCTCTTGCTATTAACTGTCAAAGTGTCTCTGAAATGCTTCTTGAAGAGAAAGATATACTTCCTGTGATTAGTGGTGTGTCACTTCCTCATTGCAGCTCCCACTGTGGTGGTGGCCTGCTGCTTCATAACCACATATTGTGTAACTGTGTATTTTACAGAAGTCTTGGACAGCAGAAGAAGTGATGATGGTGGTCGAGTGACATCAACATCTCATCACATCTTCAGAGGAAAAGTGAACAGTGAACAGTGTCTGGCTAAAAACTAAAGTATACTCACTTTACTCAACACACTTTTCCTTCCAACAGAAATAGATGGGAGGATGAATTCAGTTACAGTCTGGATCTAATCTGGATCGTGTTAAAGTGGTAATGTGCAGGATTCTCGTTTTCTTGTCACCTTTGGGTGCTCATCGCTGTGGTGTTCCTGCACTGTGATGTTCCTGCACTGTGGTGTTCCTCACTGTGGTGTTCCTCACTGCTCTTCCCAGAGATCACCTGTCATTCAAACAGTGTGTCCAGTACTGGGACGTCATGGTGGCTATCTATGGCGTTATTTTTGTGCCACTTTCCTGAGCGCGCAGTGGGACTTTCGCAAGCACATCAATTATATTTTGAAGAGAAAATATTAATCCGAGCAAACAAAAATCTGTTCTGTGCGCGCTCAACTCTGTTTGTACGCTCGCTCAATCTCTGCTCTATGCGCTGGCAAGCACCTGCGCACTCGCTCACAGTGTCCTCTCCTCTCGCTCAACTTGGCACAGCATTACAATGTGCCACGAAACCAGCCAATCACAGACTTGGAGAAAGTAATTCTGATTGGCTGTTTTGTATCCAATCAGGTCGCTAATAGACAAACAGTGAGGTTCCGGAAGTGAAAATCCCATTCATATTCTGAATCGGGATTTTGATTATTAGCCATATGTCGTAACCATCCAAGGTAGACTCACCACAAGCTATTAGATTGTGAAACGATGGTGTATTGTTGGAAAGGTATCATTCGCAATGGTTTATGGGATGAGTAGTTCCTTCACTCTTAAAATAATTATGTACACAGTCTTGTACCTTTGCCTTTTCTTCCGTTTTCCGATCTTTTTTTGCTCAGAATGAAATGTTTTATGGTCACGATTCATCTCGTAGTTGGCTGGCTTGGTTCCAGCCTTAAAACTCTTTATATAAGGATTTTCTGAAATGTAAATGTAGTGAATGAATGGGAAATTCACTTCCGGAACCGGAGCCGTTCAAAAAGTGGGCGGTCACTGTTGCGCTCTGTTGCAAAGTTTGTGGAAGCAGCCTGATTGGATACAAAACAGCCAATCAGAATTACTTTCTCCAAGTCTGTGATTGGCTGGTTTTGTGGCACATTGTAACGCTGTGCCAAGTTGAGCGAGCGCGCAAGCAGAGTTGAGAGCGCACACAGCGGAGATGTTGGGAGAGGAGAGGACACTGAGCGAGTGCGCAGGTGCTTGCCAGCGCATAGAGCAGAGATTGAGCGAGCGTACAAACAGAGTTGAGCGCGCACAGAACAGATTTTTGTTTGCTCGGATTAATATTTTCTTGATTAATATAATTGATGTGCTTATATATATGTATACCATATATATGTCTATGGTGCGTTCAGCCCCGACAAAACATAGCAAAACGTTTATTTAAACTGAAACGGTGGTGCGTTGAACACCCTGTTGTGTTACGCAAGCGTTGCAACTATGGCAGCTGAGAAGGCCATTCTTTGCGTTCTTTTCGAAGAATTTTCGGAGCCTGATGAAATCAGTTTAAATACGTGTTTAACACTACAATACTTTAGTTGGATCCATTGTGCGCACTGCCTTTTTAATACGGCGGGGTTTATAGACACGTCACTGCTTATTGGGTAACACCTCTGACACACCCACCAAGTGAGAGAAAACGTATATTAAAGCGCGTTGTACTGTGGCTCAAGAGGCAGCTCCGCTAGTTCCCTAATCGCTGAGGATCGAACCTCCGATCTTGTGATCCTCCTGCAAGATATTGAACGCCAAATTGCTCTTTAACTAAGTAAAACTATCTTTTATTGGCACATGTTAATGCTCAGCTATAATCAGTTTTAATAAAGGGAGGACTATTACTGACCCCAAGTCAGTAAAAGCCCACTTTGTAACATCCAGAAAATGTATTTGACTCCCAGCAAACACGTTTTTTAAATTTTATTCATGTTTAGTGTAGACAAGAAAGTAAGGGTGGATACAGGTTAACAACTTCAGAACATGGGAGATGTACTGATAATTCTCATCATAGTAATATAATAATAAATGAACAAGCAAACAAATAGAGGGATACAAAATGTGGCATCAGTATGGAGGTGTATGGAAGTAATCTATTCTCTAGAAGGTAAAGTAACCCTTTATTATTGACCCATAATGCTCCTCACTGTCAAGCCAGCAATCATTTTCTCATTTTGGAGTAAAACTCTTTTAGATGTTCTGTTCGTGTACCAAAAACTTCAGTTAACTGCCAATAAAATCACATTAACCTGAGTATCTGATCAACCTTGTCAGAGTTGGACCTTTGATGAAGGCACTAGATCGCCTCTTTTTGATAATTTGTGAAAAGCTGATGTACTAACAGTTGTAGAGTCGTTTAAAATCATGTGTGAATGTTATAAGTCGCCTGAAAGTTCACATCCACGATAAGAACTGATGCTAAGCACTGAAAACACTCCTGACGGCCTTTACATCATCTGACTTGAAACAAATCATCCAAAAAGGTGAAGCAAACTTGTGATTTCTCATGTGAAGGCTTCAGGTACTAATCTAAAATGACTGTGATGAAGTGATGTGATGTTTCACTGCTGTGAGACGTCTCTTATTTCTTGGGTTACTTGGTGTGGATGTTGTTGAGATCAGTGACTCTGACAGAAGCAGAAGGGGCTTGTATGTCGTCATAGTCCACTGCACCATCATCACCATCATCACCATCATCACCCATCTGTGAAATACAACACGACACATATGAGTTTCTGTAGAATAGTCTAAAGGGAACAAACAAGGGGAAGTTGAACGCTGGCCACGGAGCAGGTTGGGTTACCTGCCTTGCTCAAGGGCACCTCAGTGGTAGTTACTGAGGAAGGGGAGAGCTTTACTCCTCCACTCTCCCAACCCACATTTTAACAGCCAGTCTAGACAACTTTCCCATCACAAGTCCACTTGTCTGACCTTTGGGCTACCACTGCTTCACATTTCAGCACAAGGAAACCAAATTGATTCAGAGCAACGCTGACTGTGGTTCACACGAATCAAAATACTCAGTAACACAAATAGGAATAACAACTTATCAAATAAACGTATCAAATGACAAGAAATCTACTGAATGTATTGGAGAACGTATACAACTTGTTCCCACGGCGGTCGTTTTGCATTTGCTTCACACTTGTGTTGGGACACGACCCGGAAGAGGAAGTCCAACCGTGCTGTGTCCTCCTGTCCTGTACCAAGATGCACATCATACAAAGGTCCCCATTTTTCATTTCAGTTTCCTCACTGACAAACGGGGAGGGATGTAGGTCTTACTTGCCAACCCTCACCATTTTCCCAGGAGACTCCTGATTTTCCCCACTGGTCTGGTTTCTCTTGATTTTCTGCCATGGTTTGATCAATTTTCTACTAGATTTTTTTGAAATAGTACCAAAAACTGTGATGTACAGTAATGAACCCACATATAGACTAAGATTTCTACACTACTCAAAGTGGCGTGCATGAAGCAGATTCCTTTTCATTGCCAGCAATACACAGGCTACTGTTTGGCCGGAGGCTACGCCAACTGAACTAGTGCAACGTGACACATCGTTCATTCCCACTCAGGAGAACAGAGCGCACACAGGGGAGACGACTTATTCAACGTAAGCCCAGCCCACCACCTGCAGTCACCAGCCACAAGACCACCCTGGTGACAACATACAGGGGGCTCCTGTGGTCGGCAGAACGGAGGGATGGGCAGGTTGACCACGTTTTTTAACTTGAAAACTAAACCATTTACATTGTCATGCTTGTTCTTAGGGTCACTACAATGTTAGACCAAAAAGGAAGCCTCTATGGTTTCGTTATCAGCTAGTATCAGGATAGTTAGAATAAACAGACGTTTGATTGCAAGTTTCATGGTGGTGGAAAGACGATCTCACCTTCCTCACTGGAAGTGTCTGGTTCCCTACAAACATAAAAAGGAGAGTGCAGTTTAACTTGTACAGTTACAATCTGTGTTAATGTGCGCTTCAAAGTTTTGGTCTGGATTTTCTCACCTGCAGCTCTCTTCCAGCTTCTGATGAGAAGAGCAGTGATCACAGTCAATAGGAATAGTTCTGCAACACGCATCACCAACATGACGTAGTTCAGGACTGAGAGATCGGTGGAAGCTGTGGAACATGGATGGAAACAACATGACAGAGCAGAAAGTTAAATCATACCAATGAAAGATGAACTAGTTGTTTAAGTGTTTTACATGTGGAAAAATGTGTAACATGGTGTGCAAATAAACCTGATACACTTGAACAGTAAAGATATGAAGCTGCAAATAGCAAGACTGTCTGTTGTAAACATGCATCTGCACAAGGTCACAAGTTGCAATCCATTTCCAACTCCTGCATTGTTGACAGTATTGCTGCGTTTGTGGCTCAAACTGCTCCTGTGGCCAGATCGTTGCTATTTGTGACTTTTGACAGTGCAAGTCTCTCGTAACCTGTAAGCAGTAAATAAGACTGTTGGACGAAGTTTCTGCAATATTCTGTGGGGATGGAAAAAACATTGGAGTAGATTTAAAGGCCCAATCTGTGATTTCTGGACCAGATAAATGTGGGGTATATTCACATACATTCTTGAAGAGTTTGATCTGGAGATGGAAAATCAGATTTCAGGAACTTTTTTCACCCTTTGTAAATCAGAATATAGGTTGAAGAAATTCCTCCAGGGCCGATGTGCATGGCACTAAAGCTGTGAAGCGACCACCGACTATAAAACCACTATTGTGGTTTTTGTTTTTTTCACGGTCTATCCAGTTTTTGGTGAAACATTCTGCGATCGTGGAATCCTGGGGGCCGGAAAAGAGGAAGGAACGAAGAATTGTTGAAATGTGTATTGCAGAATGGAAAACCACTACCTGCTGGGTTTGAAGGATCAGTGGTGGTTATACAACCAGGGGCCTGTTCCAAGAAGCGGGTTTAGTGAAAACTCTGAGTTTGGTAACCCTGAGATGAGGGAAACTCTGGGTTTTCCGTTCCAGAAAGAGAGGTAACTCAAACTCTGATTCAGTTACCATGGTAACTGTGAACCTAACCTGCTCGCTGGCAGGTTTTCTTGAACAAACCCTGACTTTCTCCCTGTCTTCTCCCTCTGCTGAACCTGAAGCAGCTGTCGGACATGGCGTGTCCTTTCCTCGGTAACCCGATCGATATTCAAGCAGAAGTAATTCGCATAGCCTTACGTCAGGAGAGGATTTTGAGACCCCGATTAGATGTTCTATGTCCAGGATGGAAGAGCTGTCCGAGATATAATATGCCGTTTACACTTCACGGATTAAGCTACCACCACCCCGAGCAGTCAAATAAAAACACCTTTCATTTGGTCTTCTTTATTTCCTACAAATACAAAAGCAACAGTTAGTATTTTATATTGTTCCAACAACACATTTCACCTGTGACCATGCACCCACCTCTAACTTATGTTTGAGTAATTAAAGATCTAGATCTGCCTTTCTAATTTGTCACCCCAAGTACACCATTTGAAGTATGTCTGGCCCAGACAGCTCAGTTGGTAGAGCATGAGACTCTCAGTCTCAGGGTTATGGGTTCAATCCCCACATTGTGTTAATTATCACCTTTGGATAAAAGCGTCTGCTAAATGACTCTATTGTAATGTTTTTATATTTCATTTTCAGCTGCTGCCAAGTGCGCTTTGCGCCCGTGGGATTGCACCTAAATGAAAATATTTTTTTTCCAATACCATTCCACCACTTTCTCACATGTAGGTAATATTATAAGAAAGTGTGGTTAAATGTTAAATGAATACACTGCTGCATTCAAACGTACACATTGACTCGGGCAGCGATTCTCTCCCACGCCAATTCCCTCTCCTTTACGACCCTTCTGCTTGCTGGTTGCCATGGTGAATCGTAGTATCGGACCTCCATTGATGATGGCTTTTTATTGTCGTCGCGCACGCGCTTAACTCAAGGTGAACATACTCAAAGTTGATTGAACTAACTCAAATCAGCCGTTCTGGAACCGAAAACTCAGACTTTGCCAACTCAGAGTGCAGGGTTAGACTCAGAGTTTGCTGAACCTGCTTCTTGGAACAGGCCCCTGCTGTCATCTCTTTTGGTTTTTTTTTTTTTGTGGGGGGGTTTTGGGGGTCGGGACTTTGCGGACTAAATTCACAAAATCAGGAAAAGTAACATAAACATTTGACTAAAAACTAAAGTAACTCACTTTTTTTAACAACTTTTCTTCCCAAACAGAAATAGAGGAGGATAACCACTACAGTCGGGATCTAATCTGGATTTTTTAAAGTTAATGTCAAGATCCTCTTTTTCTTTCCCCTTTGGGTGCTCATCCTGTGGTGTTCTCACTGTCCCCCCAAATCACTGCCCAATCAACAGGTGTCCGTACTGGACTCTTTCCCCTTTTTTTTATGTGATGGATTTTTGATTTTGTAGGGGGCATCTTTTCTTGTCTTTTTCCCTTGTCCGTGATCCCCAGGATTTTCCCCCCGGGAAAACCACCGAACCTTTTAAAAACACAAAGAAAAGTTATGAACGACTAAGGGAAACTTTTTGTTATAGTGATAGAGAGAGAAAAGAAAGAGAGGGGAAAAAAGGGGGGAGAAGAAAGAAAGAAGTGAGAGAGAGAGAAAGAAAGAACGGGGGAGAAGAGAGAAAAGAAACGAAAGACAAGACAAGACAGAGAGGAGGGGGGGGGAGAGAAAGAGAGGAGAGGAGGAGAAAGAGACAGAAAAAAGAAGAGAAGAGGGAGGGAGAGAAAAGGAGAGGAGAAGGACAAGAAGAGAGAGAAAACAAAAAAGAACAAGAAAAGAGAAGGAGGGAAAGGAGAGAAAAGAGAGGGAAGAGAGAAAAGGGGAGAAAAGAGGAGAGAGAGGAAGAGAAAAGGATAATAACATAAACCTTTTTCCCTCCCCTACGTTTTGGGGTTTTTTGTTATGTTTTTGCCCGGAAAAAACAACAACAACAACAACAACAAACAACAACAACAGCAAACCCCAAAAAGAGATGAACGGGGCCGATAACCACCACTAAACCCCTAAACCCAGCAGGTAGGGGTTTTTCCATTCTGTAATCACATTTCAAGATTAAACCTAATTCGATTAAAAAGGGGGAAAAATTCCTAATTTTTTTTCCACCCAATCAAACTCTTCAAAAATGTATGTGAAATCCCCACATTTATCTGTCCAAAATAAGATTGGGCCTTTAAATTACAAAAATGTTTTTCATCCCCCAAAATTTTGCAGAAACTTGTAAAACATCTTTTTTACTGTTACAGGTTACAGAGTTTGTACTGTCAAAATCACAAATAGCAACCTGGCCACGGGGCATTTGAGCCCAAAAACCACAATATGTCAACAATGCAGGATTGGAAAGGGATTCAACTGGACCTTTGCAATGCATGTTTAAAACAACAGTCTTTATTTGAGCTTATATCTTTACTGTTCAAGGTATCGGGTTTATTTGCCACCATTTTTAAATTTTTTCACAGTAAAACATTTTAAACAACTATTATCTTTCATTGGATTTTTTAACTTTCTCTCTGTCTTTTTTTCCCATCCTTTTCCACCGATCTCTCCCCTGAATCTCATGGGCATGGTGGCAGAACTATTCCTATTACGGATCACTGTTTTCTCAAAGCAAGAAGTGCGGGTGAGAAAACCCAGACAAAACTTTGAACCCAATTTAAAAACAGATTAACGTACAATTAAAAATGCATTCCTTTTTTTTTTGGGGAACCGACCTTCAGGAGAGGTGGATCGCTTTCCCCACCATAAATTTGCAATCAACTCTTTTTTATTCTTTTTTCCCTGATAAATATAACAAACCCATAGGGGCCCTTTTTTTTCAAAACATTTTTTGGGCCCCTAAACAAGCTACAATGAAAATTTTTTTTTAAATTTAAAAAAAGTGGTAAACCCTCCCATCCCTCCTTTCTCCGACCACGGGGCCCCCTGTATTTTGTCACCAGTTCTTGTGGCTGGGACTGCGGTGGGGCCTTTACTTGAATAATCCTCCCCTGTGTGCGCTCGTTCTCCTGGGGGAATTGAACGATGTTCACTTTACTATTTCATTGCTAGCCTCCCCCAAACATACCGTGTATTGGGAATAAAAGGAATCTGCTTCATGCCCCACTTGATTTTAAAAAATCTTATTATATTGGGGTTTCATTACGGTAATCACATTTTTGGGGTACATTTCAAAAAAACTGTAAAAATTTATCAAACCATGGAAAAAATCAAAGAAACCAACCCGGGGGGGAAAATCGATCCCCGGGAAAAAGTATTTGGCAAAAAACCTTCCCCCCCCTTTGTCAGAGGAAAACTGAAATAAAAAATGGGGACCTTTGTATATTGCATTTGTCAAACAAGAGTAAAGAAGAAGATAATAGATATGGGGTTTATTTTGTGCATCCCCTAAAATGAAGATGAAATATAACTGAACTTTATGTTTAAAGGGTAATAAAAAAAGATTAATCCATGTTTATGACAAGGTATTATCAAAAAAATTTCTTGATAAATTAATATCACTTATTCTTTTGGGGGAAAAAGGGTCAAGAAAAAAACAATTGTAAACCATGTTGCGTAATTATGGCGACTGCAGGAATTCTTGTTCCCCCCTTCTTTTCTTTTTCCCTTTAAGGGGCAAACGGGCCAATTGGAGTCAGGGGGGGATTCAGGGGGAACATCAGGGGCCCTAACCGGGGCCCGTCCCCCTTGGGTTGGGAAATTCCCAGTAATGAAGGCCTTTATATCTTTGGCCTCCCCCACCTTGGAAAAACAATCAGACCTCTCCATTGGAAAAACGGGAGATCTGGAAGAAACCAAAAAAGTTTGAAAAACCCTACCAAAAGGGGGACAGGGGGGGGGGGGGGGAGTGAGATCCCATTGGTAGAAAGCCCAAAAAGGGGGAAGTATCCTAATGATAACAAAAACCTGTGTGCATATTTTTTAATATTTAGTCTTGTATCGCAAACAAATCGGGTCCTTTTTCTGTAATAAATCTTGAAAAAAAAACTTCTTTTTCGGGGTGATTTTTCCCAACATAAATTTGGCGTCCGAACAAGACTTTTTATTTTTTGAAAAATTTAAAAGCTTTAGCCATTTTAAAAAGATTGGATAAGCTCTTTTCCCTTTGTCAATAGCCATTTATTGGGATTAAAAATATATTCTGTAAGGGTTGCCCCCAACAGAGGTTTTGGTTTGTTGCGTGTGCGTTGGTGCAAGGGGTTGGGGGTTATAAAATTTCCCAATTTTCTATTAATTTTTTTGTTTAAAATTTTCTTTGGGTTGTGACTCTGTGGAGACTTTTTTTGGGCTTTTTTGCTCTTTTGCTTTGGCTGGGTTTCTCCTGAAATTGAAGTCGTTGGGGCACGGAAAAAATACACAGCATTTTTTTGGGTTTTTTTTCTCCTCTCTCTCTTTTTGATTCCCTTTTGTAAATGTTTTGGCCTTTGGAAAATCCAGCTTTGTACTGAAATTTGAATAGGTTTGGTTGGTGTTTTTTGTTGAATTTGAAATCGGTCTGACATAGGAAAAGAAAAGGGGAGAAAATAGGAACACAGTAAAAAACACATCATACCAAAAGGATTTAGATGGGAGCAAAAACACCCCAAGTGTAGGGAAAATGGACCAGAAAGTCAACACAGGGGGGGAAATAGCCCACATGCCCCCGACAGCAAAAAAGTGCAAAATGCTCAAAGGGGAACAAAAACAAAAAACCCTAACCCCAGGGCTGGGGAGGGAACTTTTAAGTAGCAATGTGGGGAAATGGGAATTCGACAAAAACAAAACCCAAAAAAAAGCAAAAAGCAAGGAAGGGACAAGATTTAAAATCTAAAGCTTTTTTTAAAGCTAAAGGAAGTCCAAGGAACAACAAAAAGCATGTCAAAGGCTTGAAAGAAAGGGCCAAATTTAAACTCTGGGCCCCTCCGACTCAAATCAAATCCCAGGGGGTAAATTGGGTAAAAGGGTTTATAAATTAGGGGGGAAGACAAGAAATCGAAAAGGGGGGGGGAGATTTTCCCCAATCGGGGGGGTGACGGCAAACCCGATGGGAAATGAAAGGACAGAAGAAGAAAGGGGGAAATATTTGTTTAATTTTAAAAGGGGGAAACGGGAGAAGAAATACCCAATGACCCCAAAACCCAGGGTTAAGGGTTATTTGGGGGGGGTCGAAAAACTGGGGGAAGAGGGGGGGGAAGTTAAACCCCGGGCAAGGGATTGGGAGGAAATTAATCTAAAATAAAAAATAAAAAATAAAAACCCTGGGTACATTTAAAAACAAAACCCGACCGGGGGGAACAGAACAGGCAAAAGAAAAAGACGGGGGAAAACCGCTCAGAAAGCAAAAAGGGGGGGGTGGGGGAATTGAAAAGGGGCCCCTAACCACTAAAGATGGGGGAAGGGAAAAGGGGAGAGGGAAAGGGGAAAACATAACGGAAGATCATTAGGGGGAATACCCCCCCCCAAGGGGGAAGTAAAGTTTAGCCCCCCCTTGGGAAGGGACAAAACCCTTAACTACACCCATACCATGGGATTTTAATGAAACCCTTTCCCCAACATCCAGAGGACCAACCAGGGAACCCTTCATTTTGAGGATGAAAAAATTTGCCAGTTCGGCAATGGAGATTAAAGCATTAGGGGGAATTCGGGGGAAAAATGGATGGGGGAAACCCCTTGACTGAAACCAACTTTGGGGGCACACAACAACATGATTTTCAAAACATCAAAATAATTTTGTGGACAGGGGCCCAGGAAACTTTCCCCCACAGAATCCCAGACCCCTAAAAAAACAACTCCATTAAAGATGATGAATCCCCAAGGTAGTCACCCCCCGAAAGAGGATAGACAAATACCAATCCAAAGCGATGCTTTTCATGGCACTTAAAAAAACAAAGTGGGGGCTGCCACAAAAAGCACAACAAATACAGAAGGGGTCTTGTACAAAATGTCTTTACACAATTTCCTGAAAATATTGCGCATGATAAAAAACAAATATTCAAAGACAAGAAAAAAATGGGAATCATGAAAAGTCACCCCCCAACAACTAACGCAAAAAAAGAAATCGGGGGTTTGGGGGGAGCGCTGGACTAAAGGGGAACTATGGGGGCCCCCAAACACGCAGCCCCCCACACAGCCATCTTTTCCCCCCCCCCCCCTGTGATAGTCTATCCACATCAGAAATACCAAGGGGGAAGGGGAAAAAAAAAGGAAATGGGGGAAACCCCCGGGATACAACAAAAAGGGAAGGACGGTAGACCGGCTACAATAACAACCAAAAAAACCACTCCAATTTGGGGTTTGGGGAAAAACCCCCATCAAAAATTTGGCCCAACCAACCCAGGGGAAAATGAGTTCGGGGATATCATCAAAACAAACGATACCTCATTTTGGCCCACCGGGCCCTGCCCCCCCTGGGGGGACCAAACGGGTACTAGGGTCCCTTGAGATCCGAAGGGGGGTCACCTATCGAAAAAAACCCCTGATGAAGAACCCGTGCAGGTCAATGGCTGAAAACCCTTGGGTAAGGCACCAGACTATCACCTTGGGGGGGACATCATGCCACACACCCCCATTGTGGACAATTCTCAAACATCGGTTTCAGGGAAAAAGCAGCTGACCCCAACCCTGGGGCCTGCCCCCTTTTCTTTAAAAAAAATAAACTTTTAACTTAAAAATTTTGTATTTAACAACACCATTAATCTTTTTAGGGGGGGATCCCCATGAAAATTTTAAAATTTACTTTTTTTTGCCCCTCCCAAAACATAGTGGAAAGAGCTTTAAAAAGGGGGCATATGGCCATTGCAAATAAAGATATTTATGGTTTTGTTCCAAATCACAAACCTAAAAAATGGAAAATTCAAAAACCAACTCCCCACAAAACCCCCCCTAAACCCTTCCCCACTGCCCCTACAGTATTTCAAAGAAAAAAAGGACCCAAAACCCCCAGCAATTTAAAAAACCCCAAAATGCATTTAACCCGGGGAAATCATCCCAACAGGGAACCATAGTAAAATTCTCCTATTTACAAGAGAGTTTTTAAATACAAATACCATCCACCACATAAACCCCTTTAAAAGCCGGGGTTTGAACCCAAAATTTGGGGGCCAATTGATGGGGGAATACCAACAAAACACCACCATGCCATTAGTTGGCATAGTGAACAAAAATAAATTAAATAATGATACTACTCAGGGTTAGGACCCCACGTCAAAAAGGGCTTCCAAGGCCCCTTATTTGAAAAAAAAAGGATTTAAAAGAAGAAATGGGCCCACCCCTGTAATCAGGGTCCAAATGACGGGGGACTCTAAAGTCAGCACAACCATAATTTAAACTAAAGCCGGGTTAGACCCCCCGGGAAAATAAATTCCCTCTAAAACCCTAAGCAGAGGCCGAATTAAAAAACCACAATAAAAGGGATTTTGAAAGCGGGGGTACATACCCAACCCAACCCCATCATTAATCCCCCTATACCCCCATCCTTAAAGAGCAAAAAATATAGGTTTGCATGACTTAAGGCGTAAATATAATAAATTTCCACAAAGCCAAACCCACACACCTCCTCTCAAATTTCCCCCCTGCATAATTTACGGTTTGATTTGTTTCCTTTCTTACGTTCACTCATTTTAAACTTTTTTTCCCCTTTACTAAGATTAAAATCTTTTTCATACACAAGATCCAAAATTTTCAAAACAGCCCCCACATTTACAAAATTTTAAAAGAAAATTTAGCTGATCTTCCGGAAAAATCACGAGCACCCCCTTTCATATGTGTCATTATTTTGTGTTCCCGCATAAAACATGTCAAAAATTTTCACAACCCCTCTAACTACCAAGAGGGGACACAAACCCTTTGAAAGAAGTCAGATTGTTAAACCAATAAGACTTGGTCCCCAATTAAAAAATGGACAAGCAATTCCTTTTAGCGGGGGATATCATTCCCCCCAACCCCCCGCACGTAAAAATGAGGCTTTTGGGTACGGTTTATAGCTCGGGGGGTGGTTATACTTTTCCCATTATATCACCACTGGGGCCCATAAAAAAGGGTTAAAGGGCCGGCAATTTACACCCCTTTTTGGGTTTGGGACAGAAGGGGGGCCCATTGCTTTGAAACAATAAAAACAATTTTCAACACCCCTGCATGGCCTCCCAATTACACCAAACCTTTTAGTTGTTGTATCCCCCAAGGGAGGGTATCCCGTGGGGAAGACAAAAAAAAAAAGAACAGGTCGCTGCTAAACCCCTGGTATTACTCAACTGTTTTTCCGTTGAACAGGTTTTTTTGTTTTTCAGGCTTGCACAGCCCCTCTAAAAGTAGAAAAACATCTCATTAACTATTAATCCGATTAATTTTGGGTCTCACAAAATAGTCAATCCTTTGAAAAAGGGGAAAAATTTTTGTTGACTGCTCAGAGACATAAAAAAACCCCCCTTTTCCCAAATTTATTTCAATTGGTTTGCAGAGTTTAAAAAAAACCCGAGATAAAATCCTCTCCCCCCCCAAAGTGGGACGAACATTGTGTGGGTACGGGAAAAATATCTAATTAAGGGGGAAAACCCCAAGGTTCCATTTTGGCAAAATCAAGTTTTTGATCTCGTTTACAAGATGGGGTTTTTTTGTTGGGTATCTGTTGTGGAAAGTAAAAACTAGACATCTTCATCAGTCAATTTCGCCCTGCCGCCCCGTTGGAGAGTTGGGGATGACAAAGCTCAGTGGCGAGGGGGGAAACATGAAATTCAAGACTCTGCCCAAAACGGGTGTGTCACCTTTCGGGGGCACAGGAAAGGGTCGGGGGTTTAAAAAAGCAAGCACCCCTAAAACCCATTCAAAATTTTTTTTTTACAACAAAGGAAACCCAACAAATTGGCTTGATTAAACCATCAAAAATTATAACTCACTTTAATAGGGGAAAAAATGCTCGGGGCGTGGCACCAAGGGGCTGCCACACCAATCCAAAACTATATTTGGGATTCATTTTGTAAACTGAGGGGTACTACAGAACATGATTTTTTTCCTACAAAAAAAAGCATTGACCCTTAACAGAATTAGGAAACAAAAAGGGGGATCCAAGATAAATGGGGATTTGGGGCCCCCATTTGTCACATGGACCCCCTTTTTTCCCTTTTTTTTAAATTTAATCACTGGGGTATCCTTTTCAAGGGGGAAAGAGAAAAACACTGAAAAAAAACTTTTTCTCCAAAAAAAACAGCAACATTATGCAATTAATCAAAAATTAAACTGTTTTAAAAGTAACAAAAGGGGGAAAACCCCCCAGGGGAATATCCCAAACCTAAGGACCTTTTAAACATATAAATTTTTTGTAGATATGATCAAAAAATCAAGGAAAAGGGACATTAGTATTTGGACCGTTTTAGCGGGGGTAAACACACCACCAAAATAAAATGCAGACACAGTAGCAAAATTCCGTGGGAAAATAATCAAATTTGGGTTTCATCAATAAATTAGACAAAGGAAAGGGAAATTTTTAGAAAAAAAATGAAAAACATTTTGAAAATTGGGGAAATTAAAAAGGCTGGGGGTGTTACCCCCCGATAGGGATGGTGAAAAAAGCGATGGGTATAAAAAAAAATTACAAAATTTGTCATACAAACTAAATTAACTTAAATATACTTTAAATTTTTATAAGAATTCAGGGGAAACCAAAATAAACCCGATGAAATCTTAGGGGCGCCCCTGCCTCACCCAAATTTTAAAAGGGCGACCCAAAGGGGCCCTCATTGAAATACTTGAAAAAAACGCATTCCTTTGTGAAAAAAATGACTAACTTCACAAAAATATTTCGCCCCTGCTATCTTGTACAGGAAAAACAGAAACCGGGGGGAACCAAAAAACATAAAGCCGGGAGACCTGGGGTTTTCCCGGGGGTTTCAGAAGGAAGTAATACCCCCCGGGGGAAAAGGCCCAACGAATGTCAGAACCCCCCTCAATCGTCCCGTGAAAGGGCCCCCCCCGGGACCCCTAAACCACTGGTCAAACCCAGCGCCCAAGATGGGAAAAATCCCCCCAAATGCAAAACCAAAAGAGAGCTGTCATGGACAGTATTCATTCTGAAAAGGGGGTGCTGGCCCAATGTTTCCCCACCCGGACATGGCCACCCCCGACACACAGAATTCCCCCCCTCGACTTTAACACCTCCCCGACAACAAAAACCATAACATGGGATCTAGGCAAATTTTATCCCACAATGGCCAATGGGAAAAGTGTGGGGTGGATGATGACAAACAAAACATTAACGTTGGGAAATAAGGGAAGGAAAAAATCCTAAACCGCCAAAAAGAGTGATGAATTGTTGAGGGGGTTCTTTCTGAATGAAACCGGGAAAAGGGGGAAATAGAAAGATGAACTAAGAAAAAAAAAACGGTTTGGGAATTTTTCCCCCTAGCAGGGGAAGTAAAGGATTTTCCCGGGGCCCCAGACAACCCAACACCCCCCCAACATGCCCAAAAGCACAACTGTAACTTAAAAATGCCAGCCCTGCAGCCAATTGTCCCCAACCACAATACCAATAAACCTGTACTCTCTTGTTTTGAAATCAACCCCCCAAACTTGACTGACACCGACAACATGGGGGCTTGCCCTCCCCCAACCCACCGGGTTCTTCATGGACTTTTTTTGATATATAACCCCCCATACCCTCTTGTTGCACGATGGCTTTTCCCCACCGGGGAAAGGCTCGTGGAGGTAAAAGAGGAGTATAAAATGGAAAAACCCACGAAAAAGAAGGACTGGACATGACTTTTAGAAAGCCCGCCCCCAATACCCCCCATAGTATGAATGGGGACCAAATTAGACAAACTGTGGGAAGGGGAACAACGCAAAATCAAAGGAAGAATGTATAGTGGGGAAAATGGGGTGATGCAAAACAAAGACACTCGACCACTTTTCGTCTGGGACACCCAAACACGGGGAGCGGTATTAACACACCCCCGTGGGGCCCTCACCCCAAGGGGAAAGACGGATATTTTGAAGGGGAGGAGGCACAGGCAATGTCCCAAGTCGAGCGACATTGTTTAAAACCCGCAAAAATACCTGTGGACCCAAATTTTTTCTAGCAGAGAAGGAAACCTTACAACGGGAAAGCAAGCCCAAACTGATTCACTAAACAGTCAGGGAATTTAACCAGAGGCCCCTAACATTTTCAACAAGAAAGACTCTATAAGCAACTCCCAATTGTGTCCCATAAACCGGTGATCCCCCATCTCAAAAATGGGAAAACTGCCCCCAGGCCCCAAAAATTTAAAAAATCCAAAAAAACCAAAAAACATCTTAAAAACAAGGAGTATTATATGAAAAGAGTCTGGTATAAAATGCCACATAAAAGTAAAATCAGAAGGCCTTGGAAGTTCAACACAGATACAAAAAAAAAGATGCCCCCGAAACCCCATCGATGTAAACCCAGACCCTTAATTTGGGGCTACCAAAAATTATTTTGACAAAGACCACATGGATGATAGACAACCCAAAAACTGGGGCCCAAAAACTCGCAAGCCCCCAAAAGGGGCTTTTTTTGCCCTGGGGAATTTCGAATTGTACTTCCCGAAACCCCCTGACCCCAATCGTCCCCAAAGGAAGGGAAGTCCAAAAAACCCCGTGGGAATACATACAAAATAATACAAATATTGAAGTCAAACCCAAAGTTGCTATAGATTTAAAAAAACTCGCCCCCCAACAAACACCCAAACCCCCAAAAAAAAATAACCAAGAGAAATATTTGCCTGTAACAGCAAGGGGGAAAACAAAACTGGAAATTGGGGAATTATAGGTAACAAATGGGTGGCTAAATTTAAATTTTCAAAACCACCTAGGAAGAAAAATCTGATCAACCTAGTACAGTTGGGGGGCATGTAATGAAGACAGACGGAGACCCATTGAAACATCAAACCTCCAAACAAACCCCACCCCCACCCGGGGTTTTTCCCTATTAAGCTCCACGACCCCCTAAGGGGCCATGGTGTCAAGCAAGTGTTTAGTGTTCCAGGTCTTCCCGGTACCAGTCGGTAATTCCACCGCCCCCGGCCAAAAAGGGCATATTCAAAGCAATATTTAATCCAAGAAAAATACAAGGAAACCCCCAAGCATCCCCCCCCCCCTCTTCACAATAAAGCGTCAACAAAAGGGAAAATAGGTAGAGAAATTTATGAAAAAATTGAAATTTTCTGGGCTGTGTCTCAAAAAAGTACAAAAACAGCCCAAAAAAAAAACCAAAGGGTCCACATAAGGGAACAAATGCCCCCATAGACTCAAGACCCGGTAATACAGCAATTTGTGATTTTCCAAATAATCAAATTGCCCAAAAAATTTGGGCTGCGGGTTTCCAGAGGCGCGATAATGAGATAATATTCCCCTGAGGGTTTCAAAACCCCAAACAAGGGGGGAAAAACATTTCCCCCCATTCAGCATAGAATAAAAATCAAAACCCCGGAACCCCCAATTCCATGATCATGGGGCAACCCCATACCCAATTTTTTAAAGCAGGGAAAGAAATTACAATTGATCCTCCCCCCAGGGTCAAGCCAACAAAACACGAATGGATAAACTAATATATTGAAACACAAAATTCATCAAAACACCGATGATGCCCTTGAGCATTTTGGGGGGCCTGTCACTACCACGCCCCCTATTTGCAAACAACGCCCCGGGCGGGTGCTTTTGAAAAAAGGGTCTGGCTTTTTTTTGGGCATTGTGCACATAAAACCCAAAACACATTCCCCAGGGGGCCCTTCACCCACCCTTTAAGTTTAAAAAATCTCCGGGGAAAAAATCAAAACAAAAGCAGGGGAAAATACTATGGTTTTCAGGGCTGAGTGAAATTGGGAAAAGGGGGCGTATTGCTAAAAAGGGGGTGGTGTTTGGTTGAGTTAGGTTTTTATATTCTTTCTCATCCCAAAAAGAGGGCCCCTTTTTACCAAATGAAAACAAAGCCCCGGGAACCCCAAAATCTAACAAAAGCTTCAACCCTTTTCCAAATTAACTGGGGGAATACACCCCTTGGCCCCCAAATCCCCTGCAGGAAATGATTCACAAACGGATATAAATGGGGGTCCCAAACTTGTGTAGAGCACCATAAACCATCCCCCCCAAAAAAACATTTTAAAAAAATAGCCCCCCCTTAAAAAAGTAAAGTTAATTTCCCCCCCCAATTTTACAATTTTTTTGGAACCCAGGAAAAATGAAAAGAGTCCTTTTTTCCCCAACATACGTGCCCCGCTCCAACAAATACTGCAGAATGAATTTTTGACACCCCCAGGGGTTTAAGGGTCGAGAAGCGAGATTCCCCCCCAAAAAATAAGGTTTTAACCTAGTTTCCCCTTAAACTGCCTGTTTTTTTTAAATAACCCTTTTTCGTAAAAATTTTAACAAAGTTTAATGCACTATTAAATTTTAAAAATTCTATATTTTTAAAAAAACTTTTATTTTTACTTGGTTTAATTTTTTAAAAAAAATTAAATTTTTACAACTTCTTTCCTAGCCCCATACACATTAAGGATTTTTGTTATTTCAAAAGAAAAGAAAAAAGGGAAAAAACCTTAGTTAACGTTATGTTATAACAGATTGGGGCTACATTGAAGTGTTATATTTTTTATATTATTTTTTCACATATGTTTTCCCATTAATTTTAATTCTTTTTTAAAGGGTTAAAAATAAGTGGTTTTTTATTTTTATTAAAGAAAAAATTTTTTTTTGGGTTATTGAGGGGGTTTTTTAACCCCAAAGGGGGTATTTGTTTTTTGCAGGGGCATGTAAAAGAGCTACAATAAACTAACAATGTTTAAATTAAAAAAAAAGATTTTAAATTTTCTGTTATACAGGAATACAATTATTCATTATAAAATTTTAAATCACTTATTCATTTTGGGGGAAAAATTTGGTCCAAAAAAAACAAGTTTTTTAAAGTGATTTGGGAATTAGTGAGACTAAAATTTTTCTCCCCTTTTTTCTTTCCTCCCCCTTTAAACAAACACCCCAATTTGGGTCACAATTATGGAAACATGGGCAAATACCTGGGGGTCCCCCATTTCTGGTAAATTCCAGTAATGAAGGGGCCTTTTTTTCATTTGGCTGCTCCCACCATTGAGAAACCCCTCTCCTTGGGAACAAAGGGGTTGTGGTAAAACCAAAAAATTTGCCAAACCCTTACCAAAAAGGGGAGAAGGGGGGGGAGATCCCCCTTTGGGGAAAAAGCCCAAAAGGGGAAAATATCCTAATGATAACTATAAAACCTTGGGGCATATTGGTTTAAATTTTCTTGTACCTGAAGACAACCGGTCCTTTTTCTTAAAAAAAAGGTTTTTGAAAAAAAGACTTTTTTTGTTTTTTTCCCCCTCGATAATAAAAGATAATAGATAAAAATAAAAGAAAGGAAAAAAATTATTTCTGATTATTTTCCTTTTCAGGGAAGGCCCTTTATAAGAAAATTAAAATTTTAATACTTACAAAACTTTTCTAAATTTTACTTTATTATTGAATCTTCATTTAACCAGAATCAATTATAAGTTTTAGTATTTCCCCGTTGAAAACCAAGGGCGGGGACATTTTTCAAATTTTGTTTATCCAAAAATCCCACACCAACTGAACGTACAGATGTTTCGTTTCAATTCATTTTCAAAATTTTCCCTCATTTTCCCAACACATAACCCCAAAATTCTCCTTTTATGGCAACTGGGGAAATCCGCTTTGTACCCAAAGTAGAACCATACATGAATGTCGGATACCTGGGTCTTCGATCACCTAAAGGTAACAGAACAATTGGTTTTGGGGGAAAATTTTTAAAATGATTTCCCAACAAAAAACACCAACTTGTTGCCCTCCCAGTTCTCTTTATAAAAATTCAAATGAGGTGATGGTATCTACCGCCCACGGTTTAATCAGGGCAACAAAGGCCAAAACTGAAGTTTTATTTTTTTATTTATGTGAGTATTTCCATTATAAACCCATTCACTCAAAATGCATTTGGAAAAAAAATAAACATTACATTAAGAGTTACAGTAAAAGTATGATTTTCCTTTATTGCCATTTACCATGATGAACTAAACATTAGACTGAGGGGTTATTGTATTTTGGGCTGGGGAGTTGTAAGAGAAACTGGGGGGTTTTTGAAAAGTTGACAAATAACAGCAATTTAGAAACAAAGTCTAGTTTAACCCTTGTGACCCTTTTGAAGGCATAAAAGAGGTTCAAAAGGGGAAGAGACCAAGGAAAGGGAATTTTTTCCCCCCCCTTGTCCCCCAAAAAAACTTTGCAAATAAAAGCAAGTACCCCTTATTTTATTTTCAGATAAACATCTTTTTTTGTCTATTTATTTATGATTTAATAAACATGAAAACCTTCCGACCCTCGTTGTGTTGGTTTTGTTTACTCTTTGCCCAGGGAAAACCAAAAAAACGCACACCAAAAGGATAAACAGGGGGATAACCCCCATACTTCAAACCCATATGGGTTTTCCCTTTGGTTGATTGTTTATTTATTGATGATCCCGAAAAAGGGGGGCAGGAGGTCCGGCGGTTGTCGATCCCCTTTTTTTTTATTTTTATATTTGCTTTAGTTGGTCAATCCCGGGATGGGTTTAAACTTGTTTTTGGACAAACAAAATAAGCGGTTTGAAATTTCGGGGGTTTGGGAAAAAATATCCCCTAAATAACAAAAAAAATTTAAAAAATTTTTTTCCCAAATTGTTTAACCCCCCTAAAGAGGACAAAAAAAAATGCCAAATCGGGGGACTAAAATTACTTTGTTTATATTAGGCGAGTTCTATTTCCCGGGAAAAACAGAGTAAAATTATTTTGGGCAGAAAAGGGTCTTCTTAAAGTTTAATAATCATTACAGCAAGGCGGTAAATTCCCCTGACCAAATTTGGGGAATCCAATAAGGAACAAACTCCAATCGACATTGATTACACGTAAGGGTTTAAAGGGGGGGCGGGGAGCCAACGATCACTGGGGCCCCCGGGTCGGGCTGGGAATCACACAAAAGGGTTTTAACGGGAAAAAACGCGACATGTTGGGGAAAAAACCAAAGAAAACCGCTCCCTTTCCAAACGAAAAATTTCACTTCCCCAAAAAAAACGCTTTAGCTCAAAAGCCCTTTGGGAAAACCAACCAAAAAACCCCAAAAGGGGCTTTTTTTCCCATTTAAATATTTAGGAAAGTTAAAAATAAAAAGGGGGGGGGGATTTCTTTTTTTTTGGGAAAAAAACAAAAAATTTTTAAAAAAGGGGAAAAATTTTGTTTTAAACAGAAAAGAAAATTTTCGCTCACAAATTTAAAGAAACTTTTTTTTTGGGTTTATGTTCCCCTTCGAGTTTTTTTTTTAAAAAATTTTTTAATGGGGAAAAGGAATTTCAGTTTTGGGGGAAGGTTTTTTTTTTTTTTTAATTTTTTTTTTGGAAAAAAAAAAAAGGAAAAAAAGAAAAAATCCCTTAGGGGTTTTTCCCAGTGAAAATAAACAAAATAACCAAAAAGAAAACCCCAAAAATTTTTTAATTCCCCAAAAAAAGGGGGAGAATAAAATAAACAAATTTTATTAAATTTGTCAAATTTAGGCCATTCCAGGTTTTTGTAAAAAAAAATATTTGGGGAAAGTTTTTCTTGAAAACCCAAAAGAATTTTTTTCCAAATTTGTAAAATGGAAAAAAAACCATGGAAGTCTTAAAGGGGTTGAGTGGGGTAAGGTTTTAAGAAAGCAAGCAAGGACTTTACAAGAAAATGTTGGAAAAAAACAAAAAGGGTTAAGAAAAAAGGGTTTTGATGGGGGGGAAAAAAAGGGAACCCTTTTTAAAAACACAAAAATTTAAAGTAAAAAGAATCATACACCAAAAAAACCCCCGGGTTTTTAAATTTTTTTCTTCGGGGAAATTTTTTGAAATTTTAAAAGCAAAAAATTATTTGGGGAAAAAAAAGGGGGTTTTTGGGGTTAAAAAGGGGAAAAAAAAAAGGGGGGAAAATTAACATGTAAAAACTATTGGGAACTGCTCCCAAATTTTTTAAAAGGGTTTTCCCAAATTTTTAAAAATCAAATTGGCCTTTGGGGAAATTTTTTCCCCAAAATTAAATGGGTTTTTTAAAAGGGGGGGGGGGAAATTAAAAGGAAAAATTTGATTTTAATTTTTGTATGAGTTGGAATAAAACTAAAAAAAACCTTTTTTTTTTGGAAATTTGAAACATGGATAAAGGGGGGGGGAAACTATTTAAAAATTTAAAAAAATTTTTTAAAATATTCAGGTTTTAATCAAATTTAAACCCATAAGTTTTAGAAAACAGTTTTTGGCACAATTCAATAAAAAAATTTCAAAATTAAAAAAAAAAAAAAATTTTTTTTATTGGGATTTGGTAAATTTTTAGGTTTTTATTTTAATTTTTAAAAATCACCATTTTTTGTCCAAAGAACTTCGTTCCCAGAATTTTTTTTTAAAACCCCCCTTCTAAAAAGAAAAACTGATTTTGGCGGGGGGGTTAAAAAATAGAAAACTTTTTTTTTTAAATTTAAAAATTTTTAAAAATTAAAATTTTTTTTCCTTAAAGGGAAAAAAATTTTTTTCAAAAGGGGGAAGAAAAAAATTGGCCCCTAAATTTAAAAATTTTAGGGTGTTTTAAAGGGAAAAAAACCTTTAAAAAAAACAAATTACTTTTTAAAAAAAAGAAAACCTTGAACTTTAAAAAAAAAAAACAAAAAAGGGAAGGGTTAAAATGCACCCCAAATGGAATTTAAAATTTTTCCCATTTTTTTAAACCTGGTTCAGACAAAAAAACCAAGCCCCCCTTTTATTTTGTAAAAAAATTGAAAATTTGGTAAAAAAATGAAATTTTATTTTAAAAAAAAAAAAAGTTACAATTTTTTTAAATTAAAAATTTATTTTTTAAGTTGGTTACTTTAAAAAAAAAAAATTGAAAAAAAAAAATTTGTCCATTGGTTCCCCCGTTAAAGGCTTCTTAAAGGGGATTTTTTAAAATTTTCTAACCTTTTTGGGCAAAATTTTCCATTTAAAGGGCCCCCCATGTGGGAATTTTTTAAACCAATTATTTTAAAAAGGGTGAAAAATTTTAAACTTTTTAAATTTAATTTGAAAACAGGGGGGTTTTTAAGGAAACATCTTTTAAAAAAAAGAAGGTCCCACATTGCATTTTTTTGGTTTTTTTTTACGAATAACCTTTTTTTAAAATTTTTGGGGAGTTTGTTTTTTAGAGTAAATTTTATTTTTTCCCTTTTTGTTTTTAGGTGGTTGTTTTTTTTTTTTTTTTTGGGGTGCCCTTGCCCGGGGGGTTTTAGCCCAAACCAAAAAATTTTAAAAAATTTTTATTTTTTTAAATAAAATCTTTTCCCGGGAAAAAGGGGAAAATTTTTTTATTTTGGTAAAATAAAATTGCTTTTCCCTTTAAAAAAATTTAAAAAAAAAATTTAAAAAAATTTTTAAAATTAATAATTTGTTTTAAAAGGGGGGGAAAAATTTTTCCCCAAAGTGACCCATTAAAACCCCAAAATGTTTAAATTTTTTTTTATTTTTAAAATAAGTTGGGGTTTTAAAAATTTCCTGTTTTTTCCCCCAAAAAGGGGAAATTTGGAAATTAAAACGTTTTTTTTTTACGGAACTTTTTTTAAAAAAAGAAAAATTTAAATTGGAAAAAAAGGTTGTTTTTTTTTATTTTGTTTTAAAGGTAGGCAAAACAAAAAAAAATTTGGACCATCCCCCAAAACAAAAAAGGGGGCCCCCGGGGGGGGGGAAAAAATTTTTGTTTGTTATGGGAAATAAAGGAGGCCCCTTAAATTTTTTTAAAAAACCCCCAAAAAAAAATAAAAAATAGGGTTTAAAGGGAAAAACAAAAAGGATTTTTACCCCTCAAAAAAAAATTTTTTTCGGGACCCCATGGTTAAATAAAATTTTTTTAAAGTTTGGGGAATTTTCAAAGTTTTAACCCCAACCAATCAAAAAAATTTAATAGAAAATCAGGGTTTTCTCATTCTCTTAAATTTTTAGCCTTTTAGTTGAAGAGGGCATTTGGTCATCGCCGAAAAAAACTGGCCCTTTTTTTGTTTTTTGGGGGGGGGGGTTTTTTTTTTTTTAAACCCATAAAAAAAATAAAAATCAAAGATTTACCCCATTTTCAATCCGTTTTTTCCTTTTTGGGGTTTTAAAATTTTGGGCCACCCCCGGGGTTGTCAGTTTTGGGTCCCCAACTTCCCTTGGAATTTAATGAAGTAAAAATCCCCCCTAAGGATGACTAAATTTTCAATATACTTATTTTTTCCCCCCCAAAAAAACCAAAAAAACTTCCCACTTTTCTAATTTCCCCCCCTCCCCCAAATACAAAAAAATTCATCTTTTACAAAAAAAAAAAATTTCTTTTTTCCCCCTATATAAAAAACATAATTTTTCCCTCCCCCACTTTTTATTTTTTTACCCCCAAAAAAAAACCAACCAAAAAAAAAACCAAAAACCCCATAATTTTTAAACCCCCCTTTTTTCCCTAAAACCTTTAAAAAATTCAACCTTTTTCATTTACAAATTAAAAAAAACCCCTCTTTTTCCTTTAAATCAAACTTTTTCTAATGGAAAACCCCCTTTTTTGGGTTAAAAAAAAATTTTTTAAAAAATTCCCCCTTTTTTTTCCCCCCCAAATTTTAAAACTTCCCAAACACCCAAAATCACGGGTACAAGACCAAAACCCAAAACACAAATACAACACGGACAGTAAAAAATTTTTTCACCAAACCCCCCCAAAAACTGAAATTTTTCGATTTTTTCCTTGTGTTGTATCCAAAAGGTCCCCACCCCGCCCCGGGGATTTTTGCTTATTTTAAATACCCCATAAAAAAGCGTCCGAAAATGTTTTTAGGAGCGGGAAATTTCCTCTCCCCCCAATTGCCCTAAACGTTTTTTGGGGCTACCTTCTTGTCCCAAAAGGGATTCAAAAAACAACGGTTACCGTAAATTTCAAAAAATATTTCCCAAGAAAAGACCGCGGGGTTTTCTTCCATGCTCTGGAAAAAGTTAAAAATGAATGTGGACATACTTTTAAAGATCCCCAAAAAAAGGGGAGAGTAAGATTTTTCTTTCCTGGAAATTTCCTTAAACCATTCGTAAAACCACCGAACGAAAAAAACTTTTTAAAAATTACAGAATGAGTTGATTTTATTTTTATTGCCCATCTTACCAGGACAACCAGTCATTGTAAATTTTACCCTGTTTTTACAAGGGTTTTTAAAAAATTTGTCTGTTTTGGGAAAATTACAAAAATTAACAGATTTTTTGAATCCGTTTCCCTGTTGAAATTTTTTCTGAAAAGGAAAAGAAAAGGAAGTTAATTGGGTGCTGTATGGAAAGTAAAGGCCCCCCCTCTTTCGGGGAAAAAATTTTTAAATGAAAGTTGAACTTTTTTTTTACGATAAAAAATTTTTAAAGTTTATTGTTTACCTTTTTAATAAACAAAAATTTTTCCTGCCCTTTTTTGGGTTTTTTGTATTTTGGCCCAAAAAACAAAAAAACAAAAAAAGGAATAAAACCCGAAAAACCCCCATGACCCTTCAAACCCGGGGTTTGGGTTTTATTTTTTTGGAGAGAAATCGCAACAGGGACAGGGCCAGGGGGGGTTTTTTAAACCTTTTGTTTTTTTCTTTTATTTTTGTTTGGGGCCCAATCCCGGGGAGGGGGGGTTTGGGGCGAATTTTTGGGTTTTTTTTTTTTGTAGTTTTTCCCTCAAATCAAAAGGGGAAAAATTTTTTCCCCAAAGTTTTTTTTAACAAAAAAGGGGAAAAAAAAACCAAACAGGGAAAATTTTTTTAAATTTTTCAAAAAACGGCAAAGGGGGCCCAAAAAAAACCAAGAGATAAAAATTATTGTGCAAGGATGTTCATTCTCGTTAACAAAATAATAAAAATTGGGGGAAAATTCCCCTTCCCAAATAGGGAATTAATGGAATGGGAAAACCCCTTGCAAAATTGGGGAACCTGAAGCCGCTCGAGGGGGCCCCGGGAACGGAAGGTAGGGGCCCGCGGGAGGGCGGAAATTTACGACAAAAGGGGTTGCGGGGATAAGACGGGGCTGTAGGAAAATTCCCGAAATAAAGATAACTCACCCCCCAAACGCTTACCAGCTAAAGTAAAGGAAATGACACAACCTAAACCCTTTTTTCTCTTGGGGCCCAAGAACAAGCATGACAATGTAAAGGTTTAGTTTTAAATTTAAAAAAAGGGTAAACCCTCCCCACCCCCCTCTCCCGACCACAGGACCCCCCTTTTTGTCCCAGGGGGTTTTGGGGGTTGGGGGGGGGTTGGGTTGAAAAGTTCCCCCCTTGGGCCTTTTCTGGGGGATAAGATGTGTCACGTTGCATATTCATTGGGGTAGCCTCCGGGCCCAAAAAGTAGCCTTGGTATGTGGGGAATGAAAAGGAATTGCTTCATGCAGCCCCTTTGGTAGTGTAGAAATTTTGTCTATATGTGGGTTATTACTGTAATTACAGTTTTTTTGGGAATTTCAAAAAAATCTAAGAAAGTTATCAAACCATGCAGAAATCAGAAAATGACCTTGGGGAAAAAACAGGGGGTCCCTGGGAAAATGGGAGGGTTGCAAAATAAGACCACATCCCCCCCCGGTTTTTTCTGAGGAAATGAAATGAAAAAGGGGGACCTTTTTATGATGTGCATCTTGGTTCAGGACAGGAGGCACAGCACGGTTGGGGCTTTTTCTTCGGGGCGTTTCCCAAAACAATGTGGGAAACAAATGTAAAAAACCGCCGTGGGGGAAAAAGGGGTATACGTTCTCCAATACATTTATAGATTTCTTGTCATTTGATACGTTTTTTGATAAATTGTTTTTCCTATTTGTGTTTCTGAGTATTTTGATTTGTTTGGGAACCCCAGTCGCGTTGCTCTGAATCAATTGCTTTCCCTTTTGGGTGAAATGTGAAGCAATGGGAGCCGAAAGGTCAGACAAGTGGACTTGTGATGGGAAAGTTGTCTAGATGGGTGTTAAAATGTGGGTTTGGGGGAGTGGAGGAGTAAAGCTCTCCCCCTTCCCCAGTAATACCCCGGGGGTGCCCTTGACAAGGGAGGTAACCCCCAAAATGCTCCGGGCCCGCGTTCAATTCCCCTTGTTTGTTCCCTTTAGACTATTTTACAGAAAAATCATATTGTCGTTTGTATTTCACAGATGGGTGATGAGGGGGAGCGGGCTTTGAGACATACAAGCCCCTTTTGTTCTGTCAGAGTCATGAGCTCAACAAATTCACACCAAGTAACCCCAAAAATAGAAACATCCACAGCAGTGAAACATCACATCACTTCATCACAGTCATTTTGTAGTACCTGAAACCTTCCGTGGAAACACAAGTTTGCTTTACCTTTTTGGGTGATTTGATGTTGACTTGCTTTTATCTCTTCTTGTATTTTAATATTGTCGTTTTTGAAAGTTTTTTCTTTTAATCTTTCCCTTTTTCTTAAAAGTTGTATGCGCAGCTTGGAGGGTTTAGCTCCTCTCAGGGAGATCATTGGACCCTGTTGTATTGCCTTAAATTTAGCCTTTTTTTGATTGTATTTATTGCTTTTTAAAACTCTAAGTAGCTTTGGCCCCAGTTCAATTTAAAATGTTTGTAACTTGAACAAAGCAGAGTTCCCGTTATGAAAAAAACTCTTTTATTGTTTCAAGTTTGTTCAATATCTCCCCCTTTTTTAATGATTATAGCTGAGCATTAAAATTATGTGAAATAAAAGATTGTTTAATACTCAGTCAAACTTTGTGTTCAAAAATTTTTATTTTAGAATAGGGCATGGTTTCACAGTGGAAGGTTCAAATCCATGTGGACATATGATTATGTATGTTACGGTAAATTGGGAAAAAAGGTAAATGTATTTTTGAAAGGGTTCCCCCCATAACAACAATAAATATTTATACTGTAGTTTTGTTCCTAAATGAAAGCATTATTTTTTACATCATAGCAAAATACACAATTTTGACTGTGAAAAGCATAATGCATCAGTCCCCTCACACCGCCACCGTTGGTCAGAGGGTCCGAGGAAAATACTCATACCAAGACACTCCCATCGATTTCAATAAAGGCTGTGAGTTGTCAAAACCCTTTTTAATTTCCTTATAGCAAAAAGGTCACAGGTTCAATCCCCGAACCAGCCCGTGTGTCCTGTCGAAGTGTAAATGGGATGAAAATCCTGAGCTGGGTTTTAGGTGGGGAGATCGCATCCCCCCAGATGTCTGTTAGAACAGAATGATGGAGCTTTCGGTGTTAACTGGGTTTTTTATTGGGGAGACGGTTGTATGGTCAGACATGAAAAAAGACCCTCATTACACTGCCTGTATCAGATTACATTTAAAATAAATTACAATCAAAAAAATAACCTTTTATAATGGCCATTGAAGCTGTACACTACTGACTCATAGAAACCAACACTAATTAAACTAAGAAATAAAAAAAATCACTGACGTATTCCCCGCGGAGTGTGACTCCCACAGCTGAATGTCTACATAACGGTCTTGATGCCATTAGTGGCAAAAGAAAGGGGACTCTGTAAGGTCTCTGCACTGGAGTAATCTAGTATTGTGCACATATAAAAAACGCTTTTCATTTTTTGAACAAATTGCAAATGCTTTTGGGCCCTTTTGCAAATAATTATGTAAACCGTCTGTGTTTCCTACATTATCAATAGTTGTCTGTTGATCAAAAAAGTATTATATTGGTTTCTGTTGAATGTCTCACCCCCCAAAAAATCTAGGCATTAGTTCATTGTTTTAAATCATTACATGCAAAATGGTTTTAAACCAGTTTCAAATTGTCAAGCATTTTTCTATACATTTCTATTAGACGTTTTTTGTAAATGGTCCTGAATTGTGAATCTTGACTTCACTCCAGTTTTTCTCAGTCGCTTTGGCTCAATTCTCCAATGACAAATTAAAGTCGTCAAACCAATATGTGAAAAATTTTTTACAAATTTTTTTTACCTGAGCACAACAGAAAAAAGATTTTCTTTGTTACCATTTTTTAAATGTTTTAGCAATTTGGCAAATGACTAACAATTATGACAATTTGAACAATTATTGGTTGTATATGTATTGTCACAAAAACCTTTTCCATATTTCCATCAGTACACTGTTTTTGACAACATGGCAAGCATTTTGACTCTTGTTTTATCAATGACACAAGGACTTGTCATTTGATGGATGACTTTCTTGACTAAAGGGTTTACTTTTTTGAGATGAACTCGGATTTTGAGCAAGTTACAGGTTTTGCAGGTAAACCATTGTGTGGTGTTTGTACAAATTGTTTCGAGAAATGCATTAGTTTTGCAAATTTAAGGAAAAATTTTGGAAATGTCTAAAGCGGGTGAGAAAAACGTTTTGATGCTCATTCGTCTACCCTTTTTATATTACAACCCCAAAGCTCCAAGTAGAGAAAAACCCGATATGAAGCTAAATAGAAAAGAAAATACCAAAAAATGCAGGAAGAGTCAAATTTTTTTTGTTTGATTTTACTCAGGGGGTTTTTTGGCGCGTACTACGGTTAGCTCATCTGCATTAACTCATTTGTATTCCCGTATTCGTGACTCCAGACATTTTTTTCCAGCATCCATTAGGGTGTGGACTATTTTCAAACAAAATGAAAATCCCCCAAAAGCGTTTCAAGTAAATTAAATTAATAGTATACATTTTTAAAAAGTGGGGTAGTTAAATAAAAGTGCAGCATTCTGCATAAATAGAAGCATCTGCCCCTGCAGTTTTGGGGTTTAATATACGTCCCCTTTTCAGGGAGTGCCATAATCCCCTGGGTTTTAAAAATAAATGGACAAAGGAGAAGAGGAGGGAAAAGCATACACACTTTATCCAGTCCCTCCTTATTTTAATAATTTTTTGTTTCTTGAGGGAAATAGCTTTTAACTACTTCAATGTTTTTTCCTTTTTATTTAAAGTGAAATAAAGTGGTAATCCTTTTAAGAAAGATCTTAATGGTTTTGCAGCACAACCCCAAAAAAATCTCATTTTTTGGGCCCCCACCCCCCAAATTTAGAAACATGCTTTTTAAAAGATCTGTAAAATAGTCTCCCCAGATCAATTTGTGGATAACAGGAAAAGAGGCCATGGGAAAAAATTAAAGCCTGTAATGTCAAATTTCCTTGACAGTATTTACAAAGACAGAGGCACACCTCCCAAAAGCCTGTTGGGAAATGAACATGCCAAAAATAAGGGCCAGACTCTTTTCCTGAAGTGGTCCAGGGGAAACCTTGATCACATATTGATTTCACTTTTTAAATCCCTTCAGGTGTAATCTTTTTACAGCAAGTTATTTTTTAAAAATGCTCTGTCGTCATTTTTGAACATGTTACAGTTTTTATCAACCCTTTAAATTCTCAGTTTTCATAGACCAAATAACCTAAATTATTTACCCCTTCTAATTTAACGAGTATTACTATCAACAGAGCTTTATTGATAAATACAAAGACTGACAAGACAAATAAATTTTAGAACTATGTCGACACCCCAATGCCTATCAAAATATGGTTTTGTTTAAAAAATTAGAAAATTACATTGAAAAATTTTAAGAGAGATTTTCATTTGCTAAGAGTAGGTTTTTACCACAAGACAAGGAAGCAAAAGATTATCAGGGGGGTTATGAAGAACACACCCCATGTTGCAGGAAAAAAAAACAAAAGGAAATGGTTCAAAATTACTGCGGGAAGAAGTCATGGAGGAGATCTGATATTTACAGATTTTATTTTTTTGTTACCTTCCACTGGGACTGTCCCCCGCCCCTGGTAACCATTTCAAAACATTCCCGACAGGGCCCCTTAAAAAAGTTTGACACAGAGGTTTCTCATTGTGCATTAAAGGTCACAATCTTGAATAATAAGAACCCTGAAGCAGGACTGCTTAGAAAGGGTGCAGAGGGGGAAATGTTTAAAATTTATCCTTGATGCTTTTTACAATTTCCAAAAAAGGGGGGCAGTACCTTTGAGGCTGAGCTGCAAAAGTGACGTCCAAAATGAAAGAGGGTTTCATTTCAAAAAAGATATGTCTGATTTAAAAAGTTTGGGTTATCATTTAATATTAAAAATATTTTTGTTTTTAAGTGCGTAGGGTTAAAAATAATGGGGGGGAGGTTGATTAAAAGGCCTGATTCATAATTGTACATGCCCATCAGGCTTTTGTTAACATAGTGATTAATTGGATTGAAGACTTTTGCACACAAGGCTGAAAGTAGCCTGAAAACTAAAGTTTTATATGTACTTGAGGGTTTTAAAAGGGTTTTTGTTTTGGGAATGTTCATAAACAATAATAAAAAAGTACCCGCAAGTTTATTTTTGATGGGGTTTAAAAAACTTGTAAACAGCTTAATTCCATTTTCAAGTAAAGTCTTAGGATGAGGGTCAACAAGTGCTATCTGCGTGTATTTTTTTCCGTTGCAATGTTGATTGTTGCTGCCATTTTTAACAAACAAAACATTTTAAGTAATTAACAAAGTAAGTTTTTTGATATATTATATTATCAGAAATTGATTATATTCATACACCCCATACATTTTTTTTAGCAAATGTTTATCAAACAATACAAACTATAGACCATGGCACTTTTGAATCTTTGAACACACAACCCTCTCTCAAAAGATTCATGCTCATTAGACTGTGGAACTCAAAGGATAAAAGGGTACGCAGCAGCGATGTGGCATATTTGGAGCGAATCCACGTGGAAGCACCAAAGAAAAGGGGAAAAAGGCGAAGAAAGGGTCAGGGCCAGCGGACAACAAACCCCTGGCACTGAGGCGCTCCGAAAAACTCCCGCAAAATTTTTTAAAACCTGGCGGAATACATGGGGGATTTGTCATCATCTGGATAATGCAAAAGCCTTATCCCCCTGGAGACAGAAAAGAGACAGTGACCTGGAAAATAGAGGGATGCTGTCTGTTTCCAAATCCAGATGGGCGCTTAGAGCAAGGGCGAAAAGGGATTTTTTTATCCAGTTTTCCCTGGGGAAGCACAGGGCAAGATACTGAAGCAGGGCCCTCCGATCAAGGCCTGTGGGTGGAGAAGAGGGCCCTCCACCCAAAAAATGAGCAGTGAAAGGAATGCTCCACAAGGGGCCTTGAACCTCCAGGAGTTTCCATGCAGCTCAAGGACTGTATGTGGAGAGGGAGGCCCCGCAGAGAAATTGAGGCCCTCAACCAAGAGCTCAAGGCCTGTGAGGTGGGCAAAAGGTCCTCTGCCAAGAACGTGAGGAGCTAAAAGGAAAGCTCCCCCCAGAGAAGGCCCTTTAACATCAAGGGAAAAGGCCCTGCAGCTAAGGCCCGTGAGTGCAGGGGAGGCCCTCTGCCCAGAAATTGAGGTCAAACCAAGAGCTCAAGGCCTGTGAGGTGGACAAGGGGCCCTCTGCCAAAAAAGGAGGACTGAAAGGGGAAAGCTCCACGCAGAGAAGGCCTTGGACTCCAGGAAGAGGCCCTGCAGCTCGGCCTGTGATGTGGAGAGGGAGGCCCCTGCCCAGAAAATTTAGGCCCCCAACCCAAAAGCTCAAGGCCTGTAGGTGGAGAAAGGGGGCCCCTTTGAAAGAAAGGGAGGAGCTAAAAAAACTGCTCCACACAGAGAAGGCCCCCGAGCACCAAGCTGCTGTGAAAAATGGGATCATCTGGACCTGCTCTTCAGTGTCGGAGTGAATACCACAGTTAGAGGCCAGGGAAAATCCCCATTGAGGCTGAAAAATCTTCTGGCTGCCCGCGGCAAGACAGGGAGGAGAAAAAGGAGATCCTTCCTAGAAAAGAGGAACTATCCTTGAGTTGAGGGATGCACTGAAGAAGGACTCAAGAAATGGGGCTTCCCCAAAGGGAGAGGGGAAAAGGAAAGGGGAAAACTTCTTTTTGAAAGAGGAGGACCCCGAAGGCCTGGAGAAGAGTCTGGCCACCCAACTGGTCAAGAGGAACAGCCAAGTGACAAAAAAATTTTTGGCTGCCCCGGGGGGGGTTTTTAGCAGCACTGGGGGTGCCCCCTCCTTGCGGTCGGGGGTGAGGAGGCGCTCTGGGGAAGAAAATGAGTTGAGATTGTTTAAAAATCCAAGCCTTCAAGGGTGAGGAGGTCATCGGTTTCCCGGCCCAACATTGAGGAGGGGAAGAAAAAGGGGAAGAAAGAGGAGAAAAAAGGGGGAAATCGAGTCCATTTCCAGCAGAAAAAAAAAACCCGAAATTTTTTCAGAAGAACCCGACACGTGACATCTGTGTTCTCTCTCTCTCTTTCTCTCTTCTTTTCTCTCCAAAACCACTACACCCCTTTGCAACCCCCCACCCCCCCCACCCCCCTTTTCAAACCCCCCACCCCCTGAACCCCCACTCCCCTTTTCAACCCCCAAACCCCCCGAAAACCCATACACCCATTTTGCAACCCCAACCCCCCGTACACCCCATACCCATTTGCATCCCCCCACCACCCCCAATTCCCCAAATTGTTTTTCAAAAAAAATGAATAAAAAAATAAAGTACCGCATGTATAGTTCTTCATTAGGGAATTCTAATGGGATCAGTCAAAATTGTATTCATAGCATTACAGACAGCTGGAAGAGACAGTGTTAGGATACTATAAAATCGTGTTGGAGCCCTAGTTGTTTTTACAAATCGCATATATATGTAACCCCGGAAATTGAGAATTTTTCACCCTGCCCTTTCGCTCTATGGTTTTTTCAATTTGATGTGACACAGCCGACTTTGGGTACCCATTTTTCATAAACAAAAGGGGGATTAGAAGATGTGGATATTTTAGGGATAATGATGATATTGACAGTTACACAAATTGTATAAATTCTATTTTAATATTTAATAATACAATATAATTAATTAAATAATACAAAATAATTAATTAATATAATACAATATAAATAATATAATAAAAAAATACTACAACACTTTTCTCAGACGAGGGTCCTTGAAAATATTATAAAAAATTTGGGTCCTTGACCTAATGTGGGTTGTTGGGGGCCCCTTTCATGACAATGTTTGGAATAAAAACAATTGAAAAGGATAGAATTTTAATTGCTTTATTTTTTTGAAAAGCTTACTCAAAACCTTATAGAAAAAACAATAAAAAAGCATTTTTTAAAAAATAAAAACTTAAGCAAATTCCAAATTTTTCTGGAAAGATGGTACCATAAGCGTTTAACCCAAAATATTCCAAAAAAAAAAAAATGAAAAATAAATTAAAAAGTTGAAAAAAAATAAATTATTGAAAAAAAGCTAAAGTAAAAAATTTTAAATGCCTTTTTTAACATTTAAAAAGATATGTCTGATTAAAAAGATGGTTCATCATCAATAGTTTTCAAGTGCGTGGGTTAATATATATGGTGAGGTTGATTAAAGGCCTGATTCATAATTGCTACATTGCCCACTCTATGGCTTTGTTAACATAGTGATTAATTGGATTGAAGACTTTTGCACACAAGGCTGAAAGTAGCTACATGACAACTAAAGTTTTATATGTATCTTGAGGCTTTAAAAGGTTTATGTTGGCAATGTTCATAAACAATGAAGTAAAAAAGTACCTGCAAGTTGATTTATGATGGGTTAAGAAACTTGTAAACAGCTTAATTCCATCTTCAAGTCAAAGTCTTATGGATGAAGGCGTCAACAAGTGCTATCTGCAGATGTATTTTTTTCCTGTTGCAATTGTTGATTGTTGCTGCACATTTTTAACTAATCAAAACATTTTAAGTAATTAACAAAGTAACTGTTTGTTGATATATTATATTATCAGAAATTGATTATATTCATACACCCCATACATTGTTTTAGCAAATGTTTATCAAACAATACAATCTATAGACCATGGCATCTTTGAATCTTTGCAACACACACACACTCTCTCAATGATGTCATGCTCATTATGACATCAGTGGAACTCAAAGGTATAAAAGGGTACGCAGCAGCGATGTGGGCATATTTGGAGCGAATCTCACGATGGAAGCACCAAAGAAAAGGAGAACAAGGCGAAGAAAGGGTCAGGGCCAGCAGGACAACAATACCCATGGCACCGAGGCGCTCCAGAAAAACATCCTGCAAAATTTTTTGAAGAACCTGGCGGAATACATGGAGTATCTATGTCATCATCTGGATAATGTCAAAAGCCTTATCCACACTGGAGACAGAAAAGAGACAGCTGACCTGGAAACCATAGAGGAGATGCTGTCTGCTTTCCAAATCCAGATGGACGCTTTAGAGCAAGGACGAAAGGTATTTTTATATCCTAGTTTCCAGCTGGAGGAAGCACAGGACAAGATACTGAAGCAGGCCATCCGACTCAAGGCCTGTGAGGTGGAGAAGAAGGCCCTCCACCAAGAAAGTGAGCAGCTGAAAGGAATGCTCCACACAGGGGCCTTGAACCTCCAGGAAGTGGCCATGCAGCTCAAGGACTGTGATGTGGAGAGGGAGGCCCTCTGCAGAGAAATTGAGGCCCTCAACCAAGAGCTCAAGGCCTGTGAGGTGGACAAGAAGGTCCTCTGCCAAGAACGTGAGGAGCTAAAAGGAATGCTCCACGCAGAGAAGGCCTTGAACATCAAGGAAGAGGCCATGCAGCTCAAGGCCTGTGATGTGCAGAGGGAGGCCCTCTGCCGAGAAATTGAGGTCCTCAACCAAGAGCTCAAGGCCTGTGAGGTGGACAAGGAGGCCCTCTGCCAAGAACGTGAGGAGCTGAAAGGAATGCTCCACGCAGAGAAGGCCTTGAACATCCAGGAAGAGGCCATGCAGCTCAAGGCCTGTGATGTGGAGAGAGAGGTCCTCTGCCGAGAAATTGAGGCCCTCAACCAAGAGCTCAAGGCCTGTGAGGTGGAGAAGGAGGCCCTTCGACAAGAAAGGGAGGAGCTAAAAGAACTGCTCCACACAGAGAAGGCCTTGAGCACCCAAGCTGCTGTGAAAACTGAGGCCATCATCCTGGACCTGCATCTTCAGCTGTCGGAGATGAATACCACAGTCTCAGAGGCCAGGAAAGTCCAGATTGAGACTGAACATCTTCTGGCTGCCAGCGGCAAGACATGGGAGGAGAAAAAGGAGATCCTTCTCCTAGAAAAAGAGGAACTACTCCTTGAGATTGAGGCAGTGCAGCTGAAGAAGGACATCAATGAAATGGAGGCTCTCCTCAAGGCAGAGGAAATGGAGAAAACTATCTTTGAGAAAGAGGAGGACCAGAAGGCACTGGAGAAGAGTCTGGCCACCCAACTGGCTCAAGAGGAACAGCCAAGTGACAAAAATACATTTATGGCTGCCCGGAGGGAGGTTGAGCAGCAGCTGGAGTGCCCACTCCTTGCGGTGACGGAGGTGAGGCAGGCAGCTCTGGAGAAGAAGATGAGTCTGAGATTGTTTAAAAGCTCCAAGCCTTCAAGGATGAGGAGAGTCATCGGTGTCCTGGCCCCAACATTGAGGAGGGAGAAGAAAGAGGAGAAGAAAGAGGAGAAGAAAGAGGGGAAGATCGAGTCCATTTCCAGCAGAAAAAAAATCCTGAATTTCTTCAGAAGAACCTGAGCACTGTGACATCTGTGTTCTCTCTCTCTCTCTCTCTCTCTCTTTCTCTCACAAACACACTACACCCCTTTGCAACCCACCACCCCCTAACACACCCCTACACCCCTTTGCAACCCACCACCCCCCTGACACACCCCTACACCCCTTTGCAACCCACAACCCCCTGACACACCCCTACACCCATTTGCAACCCACAACCCCCTGATACACCCCTATACCCATTTGCATCCCCCCCACCACCACCAACCTTCCCGAAATTGTTCTCAATAAAAAAATGAATAATAAATAATGTACCGCATGTATAGTTCTTCATTAGAGAATTCTAAGTGGCACTACAGTCAATATTGTATTCATAGCATTACAGACAGCTGGACAGAGACAGTGTTAGAGATACATATAAAATCTGTGTTGGAGCCATAGTTGTTTTTACAAATCGCATATATATGTACTCCTGGAAATTTGATGAATTTTTCACCCTGCCTTGCTGCTCTATGGTTTTCAATTCCTGATGTGACACAGCCGACTTGGCTACACCATTTTTCATAACTCAAGGGGTATTAGAAGATGTGGATATTTTAGGCATAATGATGATATATGACAGTTTCACACAAATTGTATAAATATCTATTTTAATATTATAATAATACAATATAATATAATATAATATAATACAATATAATATAATATAATATAATATAATATAATACAATATAATATAATATAATAAGCTAAATCACATACAACACATTTTCTCAGACGAGGGTCCTTGAAAATATTATAAAAATTAGGGTCCTTGACCTAATGTGGGTCTGCTTGGGAGGCCTTGACATGACAATGTTTGGAATAAAATACAATTGAACAGGATAGAATATAATTGCTTTATTCTTATTGCAAAAGCTTACTCAAATCCCTTATAGAAAATACAATGAAAACAGCATTTTTAATAAATAAAAACTTAAGCAAGTTCCAAATGTATTCTCAGGAAAGATGGTACCATAAGCGTAAAGAAAATTATTCCATATGAAGTAATTACAGTTGATATATAATGGTAATAAATGCTAAAGTAGAAAATGCTAACATAAATACAAGCAGCAATAAAACGCAATAATCCATGAACTACAACCTGAACACAAACACATCCATCACTAAGCACAATACAGTGACTGACAGTGATTTGTTTAGTCAAATGTATCATACATTATGCTCATTTTAAGTACAGTACTCAGTCAAATGAATGGTAGGTTATGCCTTCTACTTTTTACATTGTACTACTGGTTAGTCTACTACTCCCCCTTCTGGACAAAACAAATATACCTCCAAAAAGCTTTTTACAGCATTCTTCAATCAATATATAAAAATAAATATATATATAAAATATCTAATACTACTTTAAAATGCTGCTTGTGCGTCCACTTTGTTTGTTTTCCTTTATGGAACGTGAGCAGTAAACTCTGTATAAGACCATCAGCATAATGTCTGAGATATAAAATGCACTTCAGGATTTGAACTAGCAAAGACAATTTCCCAACAGGAATCAATACAGTATCCAGAATGTATTACAATATTATTATTAAATGAAGTACAACAGATACATAAGAAAGTTCTGGTGGGATTCAATCCAAGTCGTTGTAGGCTACACTACTATTCTAAGGCTCTTTACACTTTTTTAAAGCTGCACTAGGCAAGATTTGTATGTGAAAATGCACCCATCTTATCAGCCTAAATCATGAAGTGGGGCTGCAGAGAAGAGCGTCCCATCCCAACTAATTTAGCACCTACAGATTTGCCCTATTTGACCAAATTAAATTAGGTGATGGGTACGGACCCTCCACCCACAGGAAGTGATGTCCAAACAGCAGTGAGCGCTCTGTCCACAGAAAGCTGGACCCACCAACATCAGATCTTTTCCTCTTGTATCGTTTGACAAGACCCCCAGGCTTTCTGGTGCTTTTTAGCACTTGACGGACAGCAATGTGCAGGAAGTGGCCTAGTTGAGCACAAGTTTCACAATATGATAGTATGGCACTGTAAAAATGTATATTTAAACAACTTTAACTGTTCTGAACTGATATCACAACATATACAAAATGATGCAGGTAGCAGCTATGGACGACTACAGACGTCGACTCAACCTTCTTTGAAATGTTTGCTGTGATTATGTACGATGCATAGTTTCAGCCAAGCAATCTGATTGGCCAAAGACAGGTTTTAGTGGTGCTTATAGTTCCCATGAAGCAAAGCAACGTTTTGTTTTCTCTTCTTTTTTTTATTGCTATGTATACATACTGCTTTGGTGAAAACGTTTGTGTCCCATACCTATTGCATCTCCAGTGTACTTATTATAGTAGTAATACTCGTGTTGTTTACTGTGATTATGGGTACAAAATATGAGTCACTGCTGAGTATTGTCAGCATCACCAAAGTACCCAAACTCAGAGTAAAGTTTCAATGGTATTAAGGCTTAAGCTACCACTGCGTGTGTACTGTCCGTGAAGTATTCAAGGTAGTATTACATATCAGAAGAAAACTAGAAAGGTTGTTAACTAGCTCCCTGGTTACTACAGGAGCTGGTTATCAGCATCTGTGACCAATCAGGTGCTTGGCTGAAAATGATCAATGACAAATTTGAGCAATAACTGAGAGGTTGTGGGTTTGAACCTCGGCAGTGTATCCGGTGGGATTACACTGCCGCAGTGCCCTTGAGGCTCTGCAGGTCAGCCTGTTGCTGGGGTCCTGCACTGGTTTACATAACGATGTTGGAAAACAATCCTCATCTGAAAAGTAGAAACAGACTCAACCACCGTGGCCTCTATTTGTTTGGTTTGTTGACAGTAGCGTAGAGATCAGTGGAGTGTCCAGCAGAGGCAGAAGAGGCTTTCACAGTAGAGTAGGTCACCGTCTCATCTTCATCATCATCACCCTGAACCTGCAAAGGACACAGTACAACACAACACAACAAAAAAAAACGCAGTGCAGCGCAATAAAACAAGGCGATGCAACAAAATGCAACACAACATACAATAAAACAAAAAACAATGCAGAAACAACAAAACAACACAATAACACAATGCAACACAACAAAATACAACAAAACAAAAAAAATGCAACACAATGCAGAAACAAAAAAAACAGCACAATAAAACATCGCAATGCAACACAAAACAATGCAACACAATAAAACATCGCAATGCAACACAACAAGACATAATGCGACAACACTTCCAGGTGAAAAGGTGAACAGTGGAACATATTCCCAGTTTCTTCTAACACTGAGCAGCTCTAGGCTCTAACTGTAAATCAACAGCCTCTAATGAACGTGTTGAGTGAGGTCCATGACCCTTGGATACTTCAAAGCTGATAAAAAACATTGTAGAGTTCAAATGCATCAATGAGGAAACAGGAATTATTTTCTTCTTTCCTGAAAAACATTTTGAAGACATGTTTTTTTTTTACCCAACAACCGTGACAGAACAGACAGCTCACCTGTGCTTCACCAGCGGTCGTTTTCTTGGAGTGGATGATGGAGGCGTAGGTGACGCCACACAGTGAATGCAGCATAACGGCTGGTCAGGAGAACGTGGATTTGGACTGACTAACTCTTCCACTGGATTTCTATTCTACTCTAAAGAGTTTCTCAATAAATGTAGGAAAACAAATACAAATGAAATTGATTGCAACTGTAGTGAACGTGCTGGAGGTGAATGTAGTGGATGATCTGACCGTGTCCTGACTGGTTGCTGCACCGGACTG